>JAOSBN010037432.1:0-15709 GCA_027563595.1 Erythroxylum suave
AAAAATTTTATGGTTTCAAAAATTAGTGATTTTCATATTGATGCCATGTGAAGTGTTAGTGACTGCTCGTAGTGCAATCTCATCGTGGGATATGTGTCGGGATGACCTACAGGCGTCCCGGTGTATACTCTACGGTGAGGGGGTGCTACATTGACTCTCTCTCTCCTTTCATGCATGAGTGAGCCAAAATTTACATGAGAAGAGTGTCATTTTTGGTTCCTTTCTTCTAAAAAAATCTCCTTCAAACATCTCTTCTCCTTTCCCACCAAATGATTTTGTTAACTAAGTTGTCATGGAAGAACAAGAGGTAAATCAAATTGGTTGAGGATACAACAACAAGGAGAGGATAGATTGACAAAAAGAAAAGGATTCAAAAGCAAAGGCTTTGGATACAAGAAGAAGCAGAGAATAGCTTAGCGAGAAATTAAAGCTGTAGCGAAGGAGTCTGTAATATCACTATCTTGTTTATGTTTATTATCCTTATACCATATCATGTATAGATTTGCATGATGATTTGGAAATATTGCTTTCGCTGCAAATGAGAATTTGTAAAAAGTTTTGAAATCTACCGGTTCTCCAAATATGGCATGCTTTACTTTCCCGATCCAACAATTGGTATCAGAGCAAAGTTCGAATGCATGATTTCGATTCCTATATAGTTGATGCTGCATATTTTTAGTTGATAGAAATATATATGGTGTATGTATTGCTCTTTTGGTTGTCCATAGAAGTTAAATTTACCATGTAAGATTTCTTCATTTGGTTGTAACAAATAGGGTGGTCTATCATCACCATGTTTCCTCCTTGGCTTCATTTTCCTATTTTCTTTGGTTTTGTAATGTACAAATTGATGTAATGATGAAGATGGAGCAGCCATGGATTGAAGATATGGAGAGGTTAAGGTTTTGGTGTATCCTTTTATGTATTGGCATAGTTTCGATTTTGTGAAAACAAAGATGCTGGAATTTTGATTCAAGGAATCAAGTTTTTGGTTTTGATAAAATACTAAGTGCTGGTTTTTTTTAATGGAATGAGTTTCGATTTTAATGAAAACAAGTGCTGGAATTTTTTGTCATGACAAAGATTTAGTTTTCTGAAAATCTAGTGCTTGAATTTTTATTTTCAAAGTGACAAATTTTGGTTTTTATAAATTCTATTACATTTTATTTACCGAATAGACCATATCATGTGAGAGAAGAGTTCGAAGTGGAAGATCCAAGTCCAAGAAGAATATTTTGGTCCTAAAAGGCTTGTAATTATTTTTATGTTTCAAGGATGGAGGATCAAATATGGCTTAATTAGTTCATGTGATGAATGGAGAAATGAATGCAAATAATATATGATATTATGTGATTGCATGTCATTTAGAAAATTGCCAACCCTAGGCCTTACCACGCATTCATTATGTATGAGATATATAATGAAACAACATAGGATGGATATTTAATTGCATCTAGACAAGATGTATTTAAAACTTAAAGAACATAAAGATTGAGTGGGAAAGGATGTTTATATGAGAGTTCACGATCTCCAGATGATGGCCCATTTGCATGTGGCGAAGTGTTACTCCCCAATAGAGGGCATGAATCCTAGATCTTGCATGGTTTAGGTCTCCTTAAGGATAAATCAACTTATTAGTATCAAATGTGACCTCCCACAGAGACATGGATTGCAAGTATCTTTGGTGAACGAATCAAATGGTTAAACACTCAAAAAAAATTTATCAATAAATTGCCTATCGTAGCTCTGTTAGTAAAAGTATGGACAAAATTATAACACTTTCAAAAGGTTGGGCATGAGATGCTTGGTTGTTTTTTGAGTAGGAGGGTCCTAGTTTTTCTTTTAATGGATAAAATGGCCCACTGTCACCTAGTCTATTATAGATAAGAAAAATAACCGTTGTATAATGTTTAAATTTTTTAAGTTTTGTTAAATCTATCATTATGCATACATGCATCATGATTTTATACAAAGTTCCAATATTGTTGACTAGTATCCTCCTGTTTTAATTATTTATATTTTTAGACATTATCAACCACAAAATGAATCCACTCACCCTGCTCTTGACAGATAACAAATTGGAAAATGAAAATAATTTTAATGAAAATCATCACTTCTAGATGTTTTTATAGAAATTGATGATTTAACTGGCGCTAGTAGTTTGATGGACTAGCTACCCATCAAGTCCTAACACCAAGATGAGATCTTGTCTGTTAATCACCATATAGAGTAAAACGGGATATCTAGAAAGAAAAACTAATATAAGGGCAAAATGGTTATTTTACTCTTTATTGTGCGGATAGCTATAATAACATTCATAATAGGGTTTGCAATTGGACATCTTATTCGAAATATGTGTTCTCATAATATTTAATAATTCAAGAGTTCAACTAATTGTCTTTAGTGAAATGACATTTAGTTCATAAGGTATAATTAATTCTAATGAGATTAAATTAATTCTGGGCTTATTAGAGGTTGAATTATCCAAGTCCAATAAGATTCCCTACTTATATTCTAGGAGGGTTATCAAGTAAAGTAAGAAATAGTTTGAATGTTGGGCTTATACTAATTAATTGTTAATTAGAAGCCTAATTGAACGTTTAGAAATGAGCTAGGCTTTAGTTTAGTTTGATTAATTAAATTAAAAAAAATTATTTAAGATAAAAGGAGGTAGAATTTCATTTTGAATGGACTAAATGTGCAGTTGCACATTTAGTATTGCTTTGCTATATTAAAGATGGTTTTAACTTGTTTTATTATCATTAAATGGAGTAATGACCTCATCATCAAATGGTTTAATGGTGGTCTTTTAATGATAGCATGTAACCTATTAGCATTCGTTGGATTAAATAAGAAAGAGGTGCATTATGATGTACCATCTTCCTTCTTTCATCACAAAACTGAAATTGATATGTCTCATTTAGGTTAATTGTCTTTTCATATAGCCATCTTAAAGATAAATGAGAAGAATCTCATTTATTGGCTTCTTTATGAATGATTAAAGGAGGAAGTGATGCATTTGATGCAAATCTCTTCATTTTTTTGATGAAAACTAAAATTGAGATAGAGTAAGAAGGTGTTCTTGCATTTTTAACTCTCTCTCTCTCCTATCTCTTTAAGTTTTCTTCTCCTTTCCCACTAAAAGATTTTGTTAACCAAGTTGTCCAAGAAGAACAAGTGGTAGATCGAATTGGTCGAGGATACAATATCAAGAATATGATACAATAATGAGAAGAGGATATATCTCCTAGGATAGGACAGTGAGGAGTTAAAGCTGTAGCAAAGGAGTTGGTTATATAATTTCTACCACCTTGTTCTTATGTTTATTATCATTATACCATATCATGTATGGCTAAGCATATTGATTTGGTTATGTTTTGCTTCCACTGCAATTTTGATTTCTAAGAAGTTTTTAAATCTACCATTTTATCCAAATCAAGCTGCTTTATTTTTCCGATCCAACAATTTTATTAGAAAAATAGCCCATTTTCATGATGACTGGGCACCTTTGGCAAGAAAACAACTCATTGCCATAGTTGTTGGGCACCTTACGTGAGAAACAACCTATTGGCATACCTATGGTGGGAAAAGTATCCTAATGGCATGGTCGCGAAAAGTTGCCTGTTTATAGGGTCCCTAGGCACCTTTCTAGAGAAAATAGCTCGTTGGCACACATTCGATGTAAAAAAAAGCCCATTGGCATAATCACTAGGCACATTCAGTGTGATAAAAACCCATTCGCACATTCCCATTGGGTAAAAAAACATGTTCACACATATTTGGTGGGAAAAACAACTCGTTGGCATAGTCGCTAAGCATCTTCAGTGAGATAATAACTGGTTGGCATGATCATTGGGCACCTTTGGTGAGATAACAACTTAATGGCAACCGTTTGGTGAGAGAAACAGCTAGTTGGCACATATGCGGTGGGAAAAACAGCCTGCTGCCACAGTAGCTAGGCAACTTTAGTATGAAAAATAAAGTTGTTAGCACACATTTAGATGAAAAATAACACATTACCACAGTTGTTAGGCACCATTGGTGAGAAAATAGTCGTTGGCACATCTTCGATGGACAAAATGATAAGTTGGCACACATTCGGTGAGAAAAATAGTTCAATAAGAAAACAGCTCATTAGCACGGTCGTTGGGCACCTTCGATGAGATAACAGTCTATTGCCTTAGTCGATCAGCACCTTCATTAAGATAGCAACTAGTTGGCACACCTTCGATGGGAAAAACAACAAGTTAGGGCACATTAGGATGGAAAGACAACCTATTGGCTTGGTCACTAGGCACCTTCGTCTAGAAAATAACCCATTTGCACTATCATTGAGCACCTTCAGTATAAAAAATAGCCTATTGGTACACATTATGTTGGAAAAGTAACACATTACTACAATTGCTAAGCTCCTTTGGTGAGAAAATGCCTGTTGGCACATCTTCGGTAGCCAAAACATTAAGTTGGCACACATTTGGTGGAAAAGCAGCCTTTTGTCACAGTCGCAAGGCATCTTCCATTAGAAAATAGCTCGTGTGCAAACCTTCAGTTGGAAAAACAACCCGTTGGAACGGTTGTTAGGCACTTTAGATAAGAAAACAACCTATTTTCACGATCATAGAGCACCTGTGGCTAGAAAACAGACTGTTGGGCACCATAGGCAACAAAATAGGTTGTTGGCAAAACTATGGTGGGAAAAGCAACCTATTGGCACGATCACTAGGCACCATCTCTAAGAACATAGCTCATTGGCACATGTTCGGTAGGAAAATTTGTCTGTCGCTATAGTCCCTGAGCACCTTCCTAAATAAAACAACTCATTGGCACATATTTGATGTAAAAAAGAGCCCATTGGCATAGTCACTTGCCAGCTTCGGTGAGATAAAAGCTCATTTACACATCTTTGTTGGGTAAATCTACAATTTGGTGCTCATTCAATGGGAAAAATAGCTTGTTGACATATTTACTTAGCACCTTCGGTATGATAATAGCCTGCTGGCATACCTTCGATTGGCAAAACAGCAAGTTAGCACACATTCGATGGGAAAGACAACCTACTGGCAAAGTCACTGGGCAATTTCATTATGAAAACCAAGTCGTTGACACACATTTGGCTGCAAAATAACACATTATCACTGCTGTTAGCCATCTTCGTGGAGAAAATAGCCCATTGACACATCTTTGGTGGACAAAATAGAAAGTTGGCACACATTTGGTGGGAAAAACAACTCGTTATCACAGTTGTTAGGCATCTTCTATAAGAAAATAGCCTGTTGGTAAATCTTCGATGGGAAAAATAGTCCACTGTCACACATTTAATAAGAAAAGAAGCCCATTTTGACGACCACTGGACACGTTTTGGCAAAAAATTGCCCATTGGAATAGTTATTGGGGACCTTAGCTGAGAAACCTAGATGTTGACATACCTATAATAGGTAAAAGAACCTATTGGCTTTGCCGCATGGCACGTTCAGTGACAAAATAGCCTATTGGCACACCTTCGGCAGAAAAACAACTCATTGACATAGTCGTTGAGCACCTTCATAAAGGAAAAAATTCATTTGCACACCTTGGCAGAGCAAAATGCCTAATTGGCATGGTTGCTGGGCACTGTTAGTATGAAAAAATTGTTCATTGGCATACATTCATTTGGAAAGATAGCATGTTACTAGGGTTGCTAGGCACCATTACCGAGAAAATAGCTCATCGGTACGTCTTCAATGAGAAAAATTGCCCGTTAGTATGATCCCTACTTACCTTCCTAGAGAAACAACTCATTGACACTCATTCGATGTAAAAAAAGTCTATTGGCATAGTTACTAGGCACCTTCGATGAGATAAAAACTCGTTTACACACCCTTGATAGGCAAGACAACAATTTGAAATGTATTCGGTGGAAAAACAACCCATTGGCATGGTCACTAGGTAACTTTGTTAAGATAACAACTCGTTGGAATAGTTATTGTGCACTTTTGCTGAGATAACAGCTCAATGGCACACCTTCAGTAGGCAAAGCAGTATGTTGGCACACATATGGCAAGAAAAACAGTCTACTGGGCAGTCAGTGGGCAACATCAGTATGAAAAACAGGTCATTGGCATACATTTCGTTGGAAAAATAACATGTCACCACGGTTATTAGGCACCTTTGGTGAGAAAGTAGTCGTTGGCTTGTCCTCGGTGGCCAAATTGGCAAGTTGGCACACATTCAGTGTGAAAAATAGCCCATTGTTAGAGTTGTAAGGAACCTACCATAAGAAAACAACCCATTGGCATATTCGCAGGGCACCTTTGGTGAGATGACAATCTATTCACATAGTTGATGTGCACCTTCGATGAGATAATAAAGCATAACTTCGGTGGGCAAAACAGCAAGTTGGGGCATATTAGGTTAGGAAAACAACCTTTTGACACGATCAATAGGCACCTTTGGCTAGAAAATAGCCCATTAGCACTATCATTATCCATCTTTAGCATGAAAAATAACACATTACCACATTTGTTAGGCACCTCAGGTGAGAAATATAGCCTGTTGGCACATCTTCAGTAGCCAAAAATCAAGTTGGCACATATTAGATGGGAAAAGCAGCCTTTTGTCACAGTCGCTAGGCACCTTCTATGAGAAAATAGCCAGTCGGTAAACCTTCAGTTAGAAAAATAGTCTGTTGGCACAACTGTTTGCAGTTTAGGTCAGAAAATAGCATGTTGGCATACCTATGGTAGGAAAAATAGCCTGTTCAAATAGTTGCTAAGTAGCTTCTATGAGAAAATAGCCTCTTGGCGCAACTTTAATAAGAAAAACATTTTGTTGGCATCGTCACTAGGCATCTTCCTAAAGAAAACAACTCGTTGGGACACATTCGGTGCAAAAAACAACACTTTAACACAACTTCAGTGGGAAAAATAGCAAGTTGGAAAACATTTGGTGGTTAAAGCAATGATAGGCATAGTCACTAGGCACCTTTAGTATGGAAAACGACTCATTGGCACACATTTGCTTCGAAAAATAGTATGTTATCACGATTGCTAGGCACCTTTAGTGAGAAAATAGCCTATTGGCACATTTAGTGGGAAAAATAGTTAGTTGTCATAGTCAATGGGCACCTTCATCGAGAAAAAAGCCCATTGGAAAACTTTCGAGGGAAAACAGCCCATTGGCACACATTCGATTAGAAATATAGCACATTTTCATGATAGCTGGGCACGTTTGACTAAAAAACAGTCTGTTGTCATGGTCTTTGGGCACCTTAGGCAAGAAAAAACATTGTTGACATATGTATAATGGGAAAAGCAAACAATTGGCAAGGTCGTTAGGCACCATTATAGAGAAAATAGCTAGTACACATATGTTCAGCGTGAAAATTGCCATTGGTATGGTTCCTGGGCACCTTCCAAGAAAAAACAACTAGTTGGCACACATTCGATGTGCAAAAGAGCCCATTGGCACAATCACAAGGCATCTTAGTGAGACAAATGCTCATTGGGTCAAAAACACAGCCCATTTTCACAATCGCAATGCAACTTTGGTAGAAAATAGCCTATTGGTGTACTTATTGTAGGAAAAACAGCCTATTGGAATGGTCGATGGGCACTGTCATTGCGCGCCTTTAGTATGAAAAATTGCCCTTTGGTGTGGTCCTTGGGCACCTTCCTAAATAAAAATCTCTTTGGTTCAAATTCGACGTAAAAAACAACCCACTCCCACCGTCACTAGGTACCTTTAGTGAGATAAAAGCTCATTTGCACACCCTCATTGGGCAAAACTATAACTTGGCATGCATTTGACAGGAAAAACAACCCATTAGCATGATCCCTTGGCATGTTCGGTGAGATAATAGCTCGTTGGCACATTCACTGGGCACCTTCAGTGAGATAACAATCTGTTGGCACCCTTCGGTTGGAAAACAACAAGTTGGTACACATTCAATAGGAAAAAAGTACCTATTGGCACAGTCGTTGAGTAACTTTAGTATTGAAACCAAGTCGTTGACACATCTTTAGTGGGCAAAATAGCCCATTGATATAGTTAATGGGCACCTACAGTATCAAAAATAGCTCGTTGGCACACATTTGATTAGA
Organism: Erythroxylum suave; assembly: GCA_027563595.1. Classification (NCBI taxonomy): domain Eukaryota; kingdom Viridiplantae; phylum Streptophyta; class Magnoliopsida; order Malpighiales; family Erythroxylaceae; genus Erythroxylum; species Erythroxylum suave. The sequence continues at coordinate 8,079 of JAOSBN010037432.1, forward strand.
AAAATAGCAAATAGTCAAACATTCAATGGGAAAAATAGCCCATTGCCACAGTCACTAGGCACTTTCCATTAGAAAATAGCCCGCTGGCAAACTTTTGGAGGGAAAGATAACTTGTTGTCAGACATTCGGTCAGAAAAAAAGCCCATTTTGATGACTTCTACAAACCTTTTGCCAAGAAACAGCTTGTTGGCACTGTCATTGGGGGCTTTAGGCAAGAAAACAATATGTTGCCATACTTATGGTGGGTAAAATAGTTTGTTAGTCTAGTCGTTGGTCACCTTCAGTGACAAAACAACTTGTTAGCACACCTTCGTAAGAGAAATAACCCATCAACATGTTCGTTGGGCACTTTCTTAAGGAAAACAGTTCATTTGCACACCTTCAGTGAGCAAAATAGCCAGTTGGCATGCTTTCTCGACACCTTTAGTATGAAAAACTACCCACTATCACTCATTCGATTGGAAAAATAGCAGGTGACCATGGTTGCTAGGCACCTTTGGTGAGAAAATAGCCTATTGGTACATCTTTGGTGCCAAAAGCCATAGGTTGGCACACATTTCGTGTGAAAAACATCCTATTATCACTATTGTTGGGTAGCTTTCATGAAAAAATAGCCTATTGGCAAACCTTCGGTGGGATAAAGAGACCATTAGCACATATTCGATTAGAAAGCATCAGCACACATTCGATGTAAAAAAACCCCCAATTGATTTAGTCGTTAGGCGCCTTTAGTGAGATAAAAGCCCATTCATACACCCTCCTTGGGTAAAACAACTAGTTGGCACAGATTCGGTGGGAAAAACTACTTGTTGCCGTAGTCACTAGGTAACTTCCATGTGATAACAGGTCGTTGGCACAATTATTGGGCATCTTTGATAAGATAATAGCTCGATGGCACACCTTTGGTGGCAAAATAGAAAGTTGGCACACATGCAGTAGGAAAAATAGCATGTTGGCACAGTTGCTGGGCATCTTCAACATGAAAACTAGGCCGTTGACACATATTCGGTTGAAAAGTAACACATTATGAGGGTTGTTAGGTGTCTTTGGTAAGGAAAACAGTCTTTGGCACATCTTCGGTGGGCAAAACAATAAGATGGAACGCATTGGGTGAAAAAAAACAACCCATTGTTAAAGTTACTAGAACTTTCTATGAGAAAACAGTCCATTGGCATGGTGACTGGCACCTTTGGTGAGATAACAGTTCGTTGGCATAGTCAATGGGCACCGCTAGTGAGATAATAGCTCATTGGCACACCTTCAGTGGGCAAAACAAGTTGGGGCATATTAGGTTGGAAAATAGCCTGTTGACACGGTTGCTAGGCACCTTTGACTAAAAAAAGCCCATTGGCACTGTTGTTATGTACCTTCATTATGAAAAATAACCTATTGACACTCATTTGGTTGGAAAAATAACATATTAGCTTGGTTGCTAGGTACCTTAGTGAGAAAATAGCCCATTGGCACATCTTTGGCAGCCAAAACATCAAGTTGGCACACATTCGGTGGGAAAATAGCCTTTTGTCACTGTTGTTAGACACATTCCATGAGAAAATAGCCTGTAGGCAAATCTTCAGTTAGAAAAATAGCCCGTTGGCACGAATGTTGGACACTTTAGGTAAGAAACAACTATTGACGTCCCTATAATAGGAAAAATAACTTGTTCGAACAGTCGCTGAGCACCTTCAGTGAGAAAATAGCCTCTTAGAAAAGCTTTGGTGAGAAAACATTCTGTTAGCTTGGTCACTGGGCATCTTTCTAAAGAAAACAACTCTTTGGGAAACATTTGGCATAAAAAAGAGCACATTGGCATGGTCGCTGGACACCTTCGTTGAGATATTAGCCTATTGGCACACCCACTATAAGAAAATACTGAGTTAGCGAAAGAAAATACTAACGGAAATGACAAATATTTTGTCAGTACTAAACATAACTGACGAAATATACCGACAAACAAAAACATCGTAGATTCGGCCATAGCTAACCTTACCAATGGTAAAGAAATTTCCATCGGTAACTTTACCAACAGAAAAAAAAATTACCGTCAATAATTTCAACGAACAAGGTGCCAACCGTCACACTTTTTTCGTCCGTAAGTTATCGACGGGCTAAAATTTTCCAATGCTAATTTTACCGATGGTAAGCTCCTAAATTGTATGTAAATTTAGCATCAGAATGTTTTAATTTTGTCGCTAAATTTACCAACGGTATGGTGGTTTCCGTCGGTATTGTTGATGGAAGTTACCGATGGAAATTATGGATTATTCCGTTGGTAAATTATTTGATTTATTTTTTAAAAAATATATATTTTCATTATATTTAAATTATAATCATCAAAAAAATTTAATAATTAGATATTTGTAATATATATTTAATTATTATTGAAAAAATTAAATAGAAATTTTGATTAATGATTAAACATTAAAATATCTTAATTGATAATAAAAACGTTACATTGTAAATAATAATATCTGTAATACAAAGTAAATGACCAATACTACTACACTACTGATCTGGAGCTGGTGGATCGTCTGGTTGCTGCGGTGACCTGCTACCCTTACCCTTCAATTCATCCATCTACCGGTGGAGCTGAGCGTATAGGTCCAATAACTGTTGTTGTGTTGCTATCGTCTGTTGCATCTGCTGCATCTGTTCCAACAATGTCTGCACTATGCTCTCAAACATCTCCACTTTATTGTTGTTGGATTGCCTAGCAGATGCTACTGTACTAGACTTGGAGAATTGCAAATAACAAGCATTCGTAAATGATTCGAGTCTGAATATCCTCCCACGACGATCCCTACCACCAACTACTTCTAAGTAAGTGTCAGCCTCATCAACATTTTCGAATTGCTGAGACCGCCGCTCAATAGTTTGTTGTATTGGTCCTATCAGAAAGCAATGTTTATATATTAGTAAGTGATAATTATGAAGCATATTATTAATATTAAATTATAAATTTCACTTATATTTACTTCTCTACAATGTTCGTTGACAAATGTCACCCCATCATGCTTCTTAGTATGAGTATGCAGAAATAGTTGACGGGGTGTAGATGTCACACCCAAAGACTTTTCCTGCATAGGAATAAAATGTTAATTATAACTAAAATAGATTTTATAAACCAAATTCAATTAAAAAACAGTAAAGAAAACATATGAGAAAATAACTGTTAATTGTAGATACTTACAAGTCTTTGTGCTTGCTCTTGGTGGGTAATAGATCCTCCCTTATGTACGGGATGACTCTATCCCTCAGGTCCTCCACATCTGTTGGCCAAATTACATTGTGAAATTGACATCGCCGGAGGTGATGTCCAATACGTCAGCCAACGACTCCAAATGTCAAAAATAAATGGCGGTCATACAACCGCCCTGCGTATTGCACCAACGAAATTGCGATATCGTGTACGCGCTCTCGACTCCTATACTCGATATACAATCTCGTACAATTGAGGATCCCAAAAAAATTCTTTCTGTAACAAAAGGAAATATATTTAATAATAGGAATAAGTTATTAGCTAAACTTTTTCTCTCTGATGTTTCATATTCCTATAACTGAAACCTAAAGTTTCAACCTTTTTTCCGGCCATATGGCCACTGTGGCCATTGGACAGCCTTCATCAGAGGCTGTATAGCCTTCTTTGACACCACCGATGTCAACTACTCCACCCATACTTCCATTATCTTATGCCAACACCCTAAAACCACCACAACATAACACTACAATTCCTGCCATTCCTCCAAAACCTATTACGTATCTACATAGAGAACCTAGAGTTCTCTGGGAAGAAGAAGAGATAGAACAGATGATTCTACGTGAAAATCTGCAATATGCTATCGTTGGTAAGTTTTCTTATGGTTGGCCTGACATTAAAGATCTTGGAAAACTGATCCCAAAGCAATGTGAATTGAAAGGAGAATGTCCCATTGGTTTACTAAGGAATAGATATGTTCTATTATGTCCAACCCTGATAGAAGACTATGTCAAACTCTTGTCTAAACCAGTTTTTTACATGAATCATATGAACTGGTGGTATCCGATGAGAACATTGAAGTGGGATCCATGGTTTGATCCAGATGAAGAAACTACAACAGCAATTGCATGGATTTCTTTTCCTTATCTGCCACCCAACTTTCTTATAAAGGAAGCAGTGTTTTCATTGGCTTCGGTAGTGGGTAAGCCACTACAAGTTGATATGGTGACAAAAAACCAAACCAGACCAAGTTGTGCTAGGGTAAAGATTGAAGTTGATTTACTCAGGGAGTTTCCTCAGAGAATCAATATTGGTATGAAGAAGAAGGGAACTGGTGAGATTATAGATAAATGGATAAAGATCAATTATGACCATCTGCCTAAGTACTGTAAAAGGTGTAAGTTACAAGGTCATAATGAATCGGAGTGCTATATATTACACCCTAAATTATACCCCAAAGAAGAGGACCAGCTACCCTTGAAGATAGGTATTGCTACAAATGATTCTCATCCTAAACAGGGGAGTTTTACAGCTGAAGATAAACAGGAGGAGAAGATGGTCTAGAATAGAAGATATAGGGGTGGACAAACCAAGCCTATACAAGGATGGAAGGCAAAGAAAGATCAGTATAAAACAGAGATTTGTTCAAGTAAGGGAAAAGTTTTTAATAAGGAGGTAGACACTACCAACATGTTTGATGTCTTAAGGCTTTCTAAAGATGAGAGTGAGGAGGCACACATAGATGAAGTAAAGAATATTGATGCTAAGGATGAGGCAGTACATATGGTGGGGCTACCAGTCGATGCAATAATAAACAAACCAAGTTTTAGCAATAAGAAGAATAATCAACAAGATCTAATATCAGCACCGAAGACAGAAAAGGAATCAGCAAAAGCATGGGTGGAGGCTTCTTTTGGTAAGACATCATCCATTATTACCACAAAAAAAGCTCTGAAAAAGCAGCAAATAGAGGAGTCTCAGGAAAACAACCCCTATGCTAGCAATGATTAGGATGGGGTAGCTGTTGGTGGTTTAGAATTGGTAATATTTCAGGACTTAGCTTACACAACAGGAGTATCTGACAATCATGGGAATATTGATGAAGTAGAAGTTAATAAGGGAAGAGTGACAAAGGAAAAGAAGGATCCTGGGAAATGGGTTACACACGTTATTATGGATCAGGGAACTCTAGGTTTATAAACAGTTAACTCAGATATAGAAGAAGGGGACAGTTCTTTGTTGCAGACCAGGGATTTGAAGGAGGATGATACCATGGACCAGATTATCAATCAAGTTGCTACAGATGGGGACTTATCACTAAAACATATTCAGATTTTAGAAAGTGGTGGAAAGAAAACTAGGCAGAACAATTTGGTTCCACTGTAGGTTATGACAAGGAGTAGTACATATAAACCCACCAGTAATTAATGATTGATAAACTCTTATTTTGGAATATAAGATCAGTCAACACTCAAAATTCTTTTGAGAGGTTAACTGAGCTTAATAGGAGGCATCATTACTCACTTATAGCACTTATGAAACCTTTCCAAAGGCCTGAAGAAATTGAAAGATACAGAGGAAGGTTAGGCTTCCATAATTCAATGATTAATAGCTTCGAAAAGATTTGGATTTTTTGGACTGATGAGTGGCAAGTTCAAGTTCTAAGTGATACAGTGCAGCATGTGACTCTAAAAATGAGTCAAGTCAACTTGCAGCAGGAAGCTTTTGTCACTATTGTCTATGCTAAATGTACTGCTGTAGAAAGGTTAGAGTTGTGGGATTCTATTGTTCATGATTTCAGACATATTCAAGGACCATGGTTATTAGGAGGAGATTTTAATGTAATTCTAAATGCTGATGAGAAACTAGGGGGTCTTCCTGTTCGTTTGGCTGAAACCATTAATTTTGCTCATTTTGTTAGTACTTGTGGTCTGATGGAACTGACACACACAGGAAGTAAATATACTTGGTGGAATGGTAGAACTGGGGAGGACTGCATTTTTAAAAGACTTGACAGAATTTTTGGAAATCAAGAATTCATAGACATTTTCCCTTCTTCCGAAGTCTCTCATCTAATAAGGCAGGGTTCTGATCATGCCCCTCTTCATATTGTGTGCAATACACAAGAGGAGGTGGTTTTTAAGCCATTTAAGTTCTTAAATTTTTTGACTCAGCATCCAAAATTTTTGGACTTGGTTTAACAAAATTGGAGACTGGACTTTGCAGCAAATCCATTTTCTGAATTTCAAGCTAAATTGAAGAAGGTGAAGATAGCTTTGACAAAGTAGAGTAAGGAGACATATGGCAATATTTTCCAGCAAATATCAACCATAGAAGATATCATCAAGGTGAAGGAACTGCAGTTTGAATTCAATCCTTCCTTGTTGAACAGAACAGAGTTAAATAAAGCTCAAGCTGAATTGAAAAAATACTTGTATTTGGAAAAAGCATATTGGAAGAAAAAAGTTGGTATGAGGTGGTTCAAGGATGGTGATAGAAATACTAAGTTCTTTCACTCATATGTCAAAGGAAGAAGGAAGAAATTGGCTCTGCATAAGATCCAAAACAGTCAAGGAGATTGGATTTCTTCGAATAAGGATATAGGGGAGGAAGCTGTACTTTTTTATCAAAATCAGTTCAGACAGTTGCACGAAAGTACTAATTATGAGATGATACAGAAGATCCCTTCTTTAATACCTGCAGCATAAAATGACTTACTGGTTGATCTCCCTAGTAATGAAGAAGTCAAGCAAGCAGTTTATGGTCGGAATGGTGATAGTACAAGTGGTCCAGATGGCTTTCCAGGCCTTTTTCTCCAGGTTTGTTGGCACATTATAGGAGAAGATGTAACTAGCATGGTTAGAGCTTTCTTTTCTGGGAAAGAATGACCCAAATTTATAACTCATACCAATCTTGTCCTAATTCCCAAGAAAGAAGTGGTCAATACTTTTACAGATTTGAGACCAATAAGCCTCATCACTTTTACTAACAAGATCATATCTAGAGTATTGCATGAGAGGTTCGAGACAGTTTTTCCAGGTATCATTTCTTACACTTAAACAGGTTTTGTTCAAGGTAGGAACATTGTGGAGAATGTTTTATTAGCACAGGAGATCATCAGAGACATAAACAAGAGAAACAAATTACACAATGTGGCACTAAAGCTGGATATGACTAAGGCATATGACAGGGTGTCATGGAATTTTTTGATAAAGGTTATGTGGCGGTTTGGTTTTTCAGAGGTGATATTAAACATGGTATGGAGACTGATATCAAATAATTGGTACTCATTAATTGTGAATGGTCAATCTCATGGTTTCTTTCATTCTACTAGGGGCCTGAAGCAGGGAGACCCTTTGTCACCAACTTTGTTCATCATAGCAACAGAAGTTTTGGCGAGAAATTTGAATAGTCTGCATGAAGATACAGGCTTTAAGGGTTATAGCATGCCAAAATGGATTCCTCAAATTAACCATTTATCATATGCTGATGATACGATCCTTTTTTGTTCAGCTGATTCTGTGTCATTGAAGAAGATGATGAAGATCCTACGGGATTATCAGAAAACATCTGGTCAGTTGGTTAACAGAGACAAAAGCTCTTTCTTTGTGCATGAGAAAGTACCAGCACCTGTGGTCAGCAAAATTAAAAGAAT
>JAOSBN010037453.1:0-46185 GCA_027563595.1 Erythroxylum suave
TGTCATCCTAAAGCACATCCAAACTTTACAATTTCATATCTTTCAATTCTCACCTCCACAAATAACAGATGATACATATTTAACACAATACATATACTAACACACTCATTCAAGTTCATTTAATATTTCTAAATTCTACTTAAAAATCGGGATCCAACATATACGCTAGTAGATATACTACATGATCTCCTTAATTAAATACCTATACTTAAGTTAAATAAAAGTTTTAAGATGGTAGAGGATATGGTTAAAGTTATGTATACATGGACACTAGATTGTTTAACTTAAAAGAATACTTAGAAACCCATAAGAATGAGACTTACTAAAAGGGAATATCAAAAACATATACAAAGGTGTTCTTAACCTCGTAATATGGATAGTAGTGAGGCTTGGGGAATCCCTTCCTCTTAAGAGGACCCTATTATTGCAAATACTAGATTTGATACTAATCTTAATGAAGTATGAGAGGTAGCTGGGAACCTCATTATAGATTTGGATTGGTTGGTTAAATCCTCTTTAGGAAATGAAATATAAGATCATAATTCATTTGGAACTGATGTTTCTATGATTGAGAAAGTATAACATCTTAGAAGAATCACAACTAAGAAATGTTCTTTAAACTCTTCTCCTATCATAAGTCTTCAGGAACCTTATCAAGTTGATTAATTTAAAATAGTTACAAGGAGAAAGTCAAATAAGAAGAGAAAGGGCTTTTTTTCCTCCTTCATTGATACAACAATCATCTTTTGGAATGTTAAGAGGATTAATTCTCAACAATTAGAACTTAGGAATTTTATATCATATAATAAGCCAAGTATTTTTGGTATTTTAGAATCCAATCCAAAGGAAGGCCATTATAAAGATCTAAAATTTTTGAAAAAATAATGAGAAGGTGACAATCAACCATTAATGACACTATAATGGTATATTTATAATGGTATATGATGAGGAGAAAGTAAAAGTGCTTAGATCTTATATTATAGACCAGATGATCCATTTATCAATCAGGATAAAGCATCAAAAAATGGTGATACATATTTCTTTCATATATTCTTACAATCTCTTTTTTAAAGAACTACTATTTAGTCCAAACTCAAGGACCTTGCTTCCTCTACAAAGTCCCCTTAGATCATCCTACAAGATTTTAATAGTATGTTGCATCCCTATGAATTTAAAGGAAATGCTTTCTTTAGGAATTATTTAAAAGACCTCATAGATGGTGAAACTAGCATTTATAAGTTAAATTTTAGGATATAGTGTAACAACCAAAAAAGAAGGTTATTCTTAATGAAAAAACTAGATAGGGATGTGGTTAATACGGATTAGTTAAAAGCTTTTCCAAGTAGTTAAAGCCATTTTTCTTAAAAGTATATTCTTTTATCATTCACTAATTATTGTCTTGGTTTCCAACTCTCCTGTTAAAAGAAAACTTTCCTTCGTATGCAATAACTATTTGGTAGATTTGGAAGGCTTTGAAGAAACTATTTTTAAAGTTCTGAGTGAAAATATCTAAGGAAGTAAGCAGTTTGTATGTATGAAAATTCTTAGTGTAAAGAGAATCTCAATCATTTTAATTGGGAGAAAGTAGGAAACACTCGATAGCTATTAATGGATGCTAATAAGAGGCTTAATAGAGATCAATCTAATAACCCTAATTACTTAAATCTACAAATCAAAGAGAAAGTGTGCCTTCAAGACTATCTTTAGGCTCTTAATTTTAATCATTCCCTTATGATGCAGAGATTAAGAATGTTATAGTGTAAAGATGAGGACAATAACTCTTAATTTTTCATAGTCAACTATTTCAATGAGAGTTTAAATAGAGTTGTGGCTTTAGAGAAAGTTTTTGAGCTGTTAATCTTTACAAATGATATTTATTAGGAAGCTTTCATCTTCCTCTTTAGCACTTTAGGTGTTTCAACCAGTTTTAGCACAATCAATCTAACTGCTTATTGAAATTATTCATGATCAAATCTCCCCTAAGGAAGTTAAAATGTTTCTATAAGCCTTTTATTGAGAATGAATGGAAAGAGCTACTTTTTGTTAATGTTCATAATAGATCAAGTCCTAATAGCCTCATTGCAAACTTTTTACATAAAACCTAGACTCATATAAAGGAGATAGTGGTTGGTACTATTTTAAAACTTTCCATGGAAAGGAGATTATTTGAGGAGTTGAATAGAACCTTCATTTTTCTTATTCCCAAAGGCCAAGCACCAAATTCCCCAATGAAGTATAATGTTATAGCTTACTATAATACAATAAAGGTCATTTCAAAACTTATTGTTGATAGATTGAAACAGGTATAGGTAGTTTATATTTATACATCACAAGTTGCATTTATATATAAAATACAAATAAGAGATACTATTTTAGTTGTTTAAAAACATTTTAAGCAATATAATAGGAGGAAAGTAACCATAAGTTATGCTTTTAAAATAGATTTTCATAAAGCCTTTGATTCCCTAGATTGGCACATCATTTTAAATACCCTTAAGGTATATAGATTCCCACATGTTTTTGTAGCATTTATTGACCAATGCATCTCCCCAATTTCTTACTATATTCTAGTTAATAGTGAGGCAATAAAGAAATTTGAAGGTGCTAGGGGATGAAGGCAAAGAGATCCAATATCTCCATATTTCTTTACCTTTTTCATGGAAATTCTGACTAGGTTATTGATTAGGATTATTGAGTATGATAGACATTTCAAGTATCATTATAAGTGTAAGAAATTGAAGATCACTAACTTAGCATTTGGAGATGACTTAATCATATTTTGAAAAGTAAAAGTTGGTTCTCAATCTACCTTAATGATAAATATTAAAATCTTCTTTAATGATAAATGTTAAAATCTTCCAAAGCTTAATTACATGTTTATTCGGCTTCCCATCTATTATTCCCTTCTAGTATGTCTAAAACCATTGATAGATTATTAAGAAGATTTTTTAGATAAGGAAATTTATAAAGGATCCAATAGATAAACTCATGTAGATTAATATATGTTTAGCAAAAGTTAACGGTGCCTTAGGAGTTATGCCTTTAGAAATCACAAACAAAGTTTTAATAATTAGAAGGATATAGAGGACATAATGAAAAGAAATCTCTATAGGTCAAATAAGTGCATGCATACTACTTGAAAGACGAGAAGCTTTGGAACATTTAGCCCAAATACAAATCTTCTTGGACTTTCAATCATATGCTTAAACTAAAAGAAAGTGTTAGGATAGAGTTTATGTATTAGATTGGTGAAGGCATTGACTCTTCATTTTGGTTTGGTAATTGTAGCTTATATGGTCCCTTTGATGGAGTATTAGAGCTTTCCTCTCTAAAACCATCAATTGCTTCCAGCAAAATAATTAGTGACGTGTTGAAATTTTGGTTTCTCAACTTTAAACAACTTCTAAAATCTCCTATAATCACCTACTTATATTAACTTCAATTGAACGAGGAAGATACAATTCAATGGAAAGGAACCTCTTTAGGATTATAGTTCAATACTTATTATAGGAATTTATGAAGGAATTAAGTTGCTATGGTTAAATGGCATAGTTCAATTTAGTTCAAACAAGCTTATTCTCAAGCTTCTTTCATTTTGTAGCTAGAAATTAGCGGTAAGCTTAACACCTTAGCTAGAGTCTCCAAATATTTACTTATTCCTAGTATGTGTACTATATTCAAATTGTTGAACCAATAAAGAATACAAATTATGTTTTAATCATAAAAAATATATGTTTACTGCTAATGAGTTTATTATTTTTACGAAAAGCAATATAATAAAAAATGAAGCCATAAATTAAAAAATATAGTTCATAAAGTTGATAAAGAGAACTAAAATTTTGAAACCATCAAAATGAAGATCAAATCAATTAAAAAAGAAGATCAAGTCTTATTATGATCATCTTTTGTTTTGTATTATTAATTGTAATCTCACTTTGTTAATCTGATAATCTAAAATGCTCTCACTATATATAAACATTTCATTTTACTCCATTTTAAGGGTCTTTTCATTCATTAAGAGGCATTAAACATTTTGGTTTTAATAGAAAAACTTCTTGTTCTTTCAAACATTCTTAAGGAACGCTTTGGGAAGAGTTTATATCATAATTGTATTTTTTTAAAAATGAGTTTTAGCATTTAAAAAAATGTGCCTGTAGCCGTTACAAGAATGATATATAATATTATTATGAATAGTGTAAACTAGTGTTATGATAGTAAAACCAATAATTTTTTTTGCATAAATATATTTCTAGCTCTTACTACACTTCTAACAATGTCTAGAAGACAACATAGTCATTTTTATATTCGATAATTTAATTATTGACAAAAATTAAAATATATATTTTACTTCTTTAATTCATAAATTTGTCAAAATTTAAATATGAATATTAGACACTATTCACACTAACTACCAGATGAAGCCTAATAACTTGCTTTTACTATAAAAAGCAAGCTAATTCCACACTTTCGATCACAACATTAATAGAAGTATAGGTACTCAAGCATTATTTATAAATGCTGGAAGAAAAAATGTAGGGTCACTCCCTAATTATTATAATTTATATTACTTAAATTGTTTTTATATACATTAATGTATTAAGATATTTTAGATACTATTTTTCATATAATTATGAGTATAACCTAAATAATGGGGAACAAATCTTTTGTTTTGGTAACTAATTCTAATTTTGTTTCATTAATTTTTATCTACATATTTAGCTTTTTTAAAAATAAATATTAAGAAGTGTTGCCCTCAAAAGAAATTTCCACGTACTCAAAAAAGAAAGTTTATTAGAAAAACAAAGACGATTCTTTCCGGTTTCTTTTCAGGGCGAGTCATCTAATACAGACAGCAAAGATGTAAACATTTTATTTTAGACAGTATAAAACTTAACAAATGTAAAAACTAATGTTTTAAAAATCGGATCGGATATCGAACTGGTCGAAGGAAAGGTTTAAGGTTTAGAGGTTCAACTGGTAGTAAACCGCTATAAAACCGGAATATAATAAATAAGATGAAAATTTTATAAGAATAAATAAAAATAAAATATTTTATTGAAATAAAAAAATACACCAAAGTATATTATTATATAATGAACTAAAAATAAATAAATATGAGTCCAGTATAAAACTTAAAATAATAATAAAAATCAAAATTGTATTTTTGAAGGAGGTTGCGTTTCATCATCGTTAAAAGCTCCAAATTCTTCAACGCTATTTAAAGATTCGTAAACTAAGCTTTCATCTAAAGTATTTGTATCAATTTCTTCTACTGTATTAAAATAAATTACAAATTACTAACATATGAAATTATTCTCAATTTTAAACTTGTAATACAGTATCATCATCATCACCCAGTCTGAAATCCCGCAATGAAGCGGGGTTTGGGGAGGTTCGATAGTACGCAGCCTTACCCCTACGCAGTAGAGAGGCTGTTTTCGATGGACCCACATGCAAAATGAGACAATATACGAATGATGTAGGATATAGAGAAATAAACAGAAAATAAATGAAAATACAAGAAATGGGGAATACCGGAAGGGGGCAGGCTGCGCGAGTTGAATAGGTTGCCAATTCCAATCCCTCCTTGTCTCAAAGTAGGTAAGGTGAACGTCCTTAGGACCCCTATTGGGTGACCCCTTAGTGTCCCGCCGCACCTGTACTGTACTACTTTTGAGAATCTGATACGGTTAATCCGGTACCCTTATTCGGTCCCTCCAAACTTTTCTAAAACTAGCCACTACCTCATTAAGTGCCAATTCAAACATATCCTCTTTGATTACTTCTCGCCAGTTCTTATAAGGCCTCCCTCTTCTCCTCTTACATTCATTAAGAGTAATTGCCTCGCAGCTTCGTACCGGAGCATTGGCAGGCCTCTTATGCACATGCTCATACCACCTAAGTCTAGTCTCTCTCAACTTATCGGCAAAGCTGGCTAGCCGTAGTCGATCTCTCACCACCTGGTTCCGGACCTTATCCCTCCTTGTAATGCCACACATCCAGTGGGGTATACGCATTTCTGCTACCAACAACTGTCTTATATGCCTACGTTTGGCAGGCCAACACTTTGCCTCATATAACATGGTGGGACGAATCACCATTCTATAAAACTTCCCCTTGAGTTTTAAAAGGATCTTCCTGTCACATAAAACCCCTGATGCACTCCTCTATTTAGCCCAACCTGATCTAATACGATGTACTATATCGGCATCTATATTACCATCACTTTGGATGACAGACCTGAGATACTTAAAACTTGGCCGCTGTGGCCAATTGCTACTGTCCCCTCATGCTCCATCTGGTTCCCAGAAAAGTTGCATGCTACATACTCCGTCTTAAACCTGCTCATTTTAAAACCTTTCGACTCTAACGCGTCTCTCCAGTGGTCCAACTTGGCATTGACCCCTTCCTTGGTCTCCTCTATTAGGACAATATCATCCACAAATAACAAACACCAAGGTACCTCTCCTTAAATATGTTTGGTTATTTCATCTAACACTAATATGAACAACAAAAGACTTAGCGCAGAGCCTTGGTATAGACCAGCACTGATAGAAAATGTTTCTGTGTCCCCTCCTATCGTCCTTACGCTAGTCAATGCTCCGTCATACATATCCCTAATTACTTTAATATAGTTGACAGGAATGCCCTTGGCCTCCAAACACCTCCATAAGAGTTCTCTAGGAACCCTGTCATATGCCTTTTCCAGATCGATAAAAACTATATGTAGATCTCGTTGACGTTCCCTATAACATTCCATGAGTCGTTGAAGTAGATGTATCGCTTCTGTCATGGACCTACCAGGCATAAATCCAAATTGGTTAGCCGAAACAGACGCGACCCTCTGGATTCTCGATTCGATTACCTTCTCCCATAGCTTCATCGTATGACTCAATAGGTTAATGCCTCTATAGTTGTGACAGTCTTGGATGTCCCCTTTGACCTTGTATACGGGGATCAACCGACTTAATCTCCATTCATCTGGCATTTTAGCTGACTCTAAAATCACATTAAAGAGATGAACTAACCACGTAATACCGTCAACTCCTAATCGTTTCCAAACCTCTATAAGGATTTCGTCAGGCCCCACTGCCCTACCACTCCCCATCCCTCTCAACGCCTTCGTAATTTCTCCTCTCGTAATCCTTACCCCTGTGCACCTATCCTGAACATGCCCAGTCTCAGAGGGTTCTCCTAACTCCACGTAGCCCACTATCTCTTCGGTGTACAAACCTTGAAAGTACCTCTGCCATCTCCTCTTGATCTCTTGGGTCTCTGTGAGTATCTGTCCTGCTTTGTCCTGAATACAACCAGATTAGTGGAAATCCTTTGTCCCGCGAGCCCTATCTCGTGATAGCTTGAAAATCTTCTGTGCTCCCCTTAGCGTATCTAAGTCCTTGTACATGGCCTCATATGCCTCCCTTCTAGCCATTGCAATAGTTTTCTTAGCCTTCCGTTTAACTAATCCATACCTGACTCTGTTAATTTCCCTCTCTGCCTCCGTTGAACTAGCTAGGAGGTTGTTAAAAGCTCTCTTCTTTGCTTGAACCGATATCTGGACCTCTCCCGACCACCACCAACCTTCCATACGCCCTCCTCCTCGCCCTTTGGGAGCCCCTTTGGATACCCTTAGGTGATATGCAACAGTTGCATGCATTACAGAGGCGACACCCTCCCACATCAAATTTGCAACCCCGCTCACCGCCCATGTGACGTTTGTCCTAACTTAAGACCTAAATCATTCTAACTTGTCCCCTCTTAACCTCCACCATCTAATACATCGACGCTGTTGGGTAAAAGGCTGCGACCTCCATCCTTTGATACCAAAATCCATAACTAGTAATTTATGTTGAGTCGATATGTAAGCAGCCGGCAAGACTTTGCAATCTTTGCACCATGATCGGGAACCTCTCCTGACAAATAGATAGTCTATTTGAGTCTTGGAGGAGCCATTTTGAAAAGTTACTAAGTGCGCTTCACTTTTCTTAAAAAGGGAATTCGCGATAACTAACTCATAAGCCACGGCCACATCTAATAGAGCAATCCCATCTTCATTTCTAATGCTGTAGCCAAAGCCCCTATGTGCACCTGCGTAATTGTCCGTACCAGCTCTGATATGTCCATTAAAATCGCCTCCAAGGATGATTTGCTCCATAACAGCGAATTGTTGCAGTAACCCCTTCTAACGCCTCCCAGAACAGTCGTTTTAGCTGAAAGTCATAACCCGCTTGCGGTGCATACGCACAGACAACATTGAGAACTACCTGGCTGAAAATAATTTTAGCCACCATAATCCTATCATCTATTCTCGTAATCCCTACTACTTTACTTATAAGGTCCTTAACCACCAGGATACCTACCCCATTCTTCTTCCGTGTACCTCCCGAGTACCAAAGTTTGAAACCTCCTATCTCCTTTGCTTTAGCTCCTACCCACTTTGTCTCTTAGATGCAGTCGATTTATATCCTATACTTGTATAAAATGTCCACTAGTTCGAAGGACTTACCCGTTAGGGTCCCAATGTTCCAAGATCCGACTCTCAATACGTCTTTTCCGCCTTCATCCCAGCCTATTGCACGCACCGGCTCATTTGTACGAGATTCAACCATGCGAATTGAAGACATCCTCTAGCCTTAGGCTGTCACTCGTCCCACAAGACTACTCCGAAGAAGCCTCTAAAGGACCCGAGCCTACTATATACACATTACTAAAATATTAAAGTGCACTGAAACTGTAAGCCACACCTCTAAGAAAACTAAAAACGAATCGCTAAATAGCAATAGTAATTAAAACCAAGTCTCAAGAATACAGCTAAAATAAAATTCAAGTACCCCTATAAAGCGATCCACTAGAATAATAAAATAAAAATAAATAAATAAATAAAATAATAGTAATAGTAAATAAAAAAACAAAATAAAGAGTAAAAATATACTAATGAGATAATACTAATAAAATAATAAGAATAATATATAATAACTATAATAATAAATAAGAAGACGAAATAATAGTAAAAATAAAAATAAAAATGAAAGAAAAAAATAAAAAAATAAAAAGAAAAATAATAGTAATAATATATAATAATAATACTACTAGTAATAATAATAATAAGAATAGGAAAATAAGATAAAATCAAAACAACAACAACAACAACAACAACAACAACAACAACAATAATAATAATAATAATAATAATAATAATAATAATAATAAATATAATAAGATATTACGAATAATAAGAATAATATTAAAATAATTAGAAAATAAATACCACAAAAAAAATTATTAGCACAAGAGCCAACCACGAGAAATTAAAAAGCCAAACAAAGAAGGAAGGTAAAGTAAACAGATGTCAAGCATGAAAACATATACATACGAGTGATAGAAGCACAACATACTAAGATCAAAATACTAATATCAATTAAGGAAACATGCAAATAAAGAGGGTTGTATAGAGATTGTACTAAAAGGGCATGCAATGAACAGAGAATGTGAAGCTAAGAACAGGGCATGCAATGAACAGAAGCAGTGCGTCACATGAAAAGCTCTCTATGAGAAAAACGTTGTAAAGAGACTGAGGTTATGAGGGGAACTAAAACAGATATGCCAGTTAGGTAAAACTAAAAAATAACAAGTTAAAAGTGGGATAACCAACGGCTCTAATAAAGAAAAGAAAGAGAGCTATACTGTATTAGGAGACTCTACAGGCTTGTCAGTAGTTTTGAGCAGCTACTTGAAAAGACCATTGAAGTGCCAAAGCTCTGCAAAAAGTGACAATACATTCCTCGCATGTAGCGCAGGAACCCAAGTTACCTCCTCCCTTCCCGCCAAGCTTAGGCGGTCGGATTGGATGTGTGCACAGGACAAGTCAGTAACGTCCAGGCGAGTTTCCACCATCGCCATATCCCCGCTAGCTTTCTCAGTGTATGTAGCACAGGAGAGCGTGAGCGAAAACTAGAGACTACTAGATGTTAGGAGAAAAAATAATAATAAAATAACCCAAACAACCACGCGACCGCCTTAAGGGCGAAGGACTTAAAACAAACGTCATAAGGTAGAGCACCAACCTCTTCGGCGACTAGCATTTATGCTTGGAAATGTAACAAAAGTATAGGTTCCCCGTAGTAAACCATGCAAAGAGCACGTAAACCATGCAAAAATACCTGGGTTTTAGACCCGCAATGCAAAAGACAATCGGCAGGACTCCTTTGCTGTCCCTCATTGTCGTCTTCCCGCAAATGCACTCCGTCGTCCCCATATCTGCTGAAACCTCCACCGACGACTATATGATCTTTAAACTGTTGATTCTTTACCTTGTTGACCTTTCCATTTGTTCCAAAAGGGCATAATGAAACGATCATAAACCGCCAAGGTGATTAGTATAGCTACTATGAAGAAAACAGTTAGAGATCCTGCCGGAAATTGGAACTTTCTGATTGATCTGTTCATGGTAGATGCTTGTTCTACAGAGAATGTGATCATTTGAGCATATGTTGTCCAGAACATTAAGGTTGTGGCCCATATTGGAAGTAGTCTCACCATCACTCTCTAGTTCCTCCACTCTTGTCATCGAGCACAGCTTCCATAGGTTTGCAACTGAACCATTGTTGTCAAGATCTACTTGAGCAACAATGGCTGCTTTGTCCAAGACATGGAATTTGGTCTGTTTGATGGATTCTCGAGAGGATAGAAGAAAACTTCCTAGTCATGCAACGACGAGCCTTCCTCTTCGGTTTTGTTTCCCTCCTCCTTGTCGCTGTCGCAGTCGGCGTAATGAAACCGTGAACTACGAATTGAATTTTCCTTTTTGACGAAAAGTTTTATATCTTTCACATCATTGGAACATATCGCGTACAACAAAACAACATTTTGAGCAACGATAGATATTCTTAATTCATTCGTTGTGACAAATACATTTTCTTCATAAATCGTCATTTTAAATTCATTATAATCAAGATCAGGCGATGGTTCTTCTTCTTCGATCTAAAAATTAATATATTTAATACAATCAATATCAATTGGATTATATATTCTTTTCTTACTAAACGCTCTGAACACATAATAAAGTAATTATAAAATCAATAACAAAAATAAAATTATTGAAATAAAAACAAAAACCCGCGTACATCCAACTGCCAAACGTCTCAGTCTCAGCATGTTCCCATCGGCTAAGTGTAGACTGTGTTAAGATCGACCGACACGGCGTACGAGGGAATCCTGTTGGGCATCGGAAATCCGCTTCTCGACATTTCTGCTGTCGCGGACGACGAGTTCTTGCAAAAGTCAGTTTACTAAAACCTTAATCTCTTCAATACGCTCATTTCTATTGCAATGTTTTCATATACGTCCGTTCAATGATTGCTTGATCCGTTGTTTGTTTCTGATTGTTCGTGGAAACAAGTGTTTTTTTTTTTTAATTCTTTTATGTTGTGAGAATATATAGACCTGAGCATTTTCTTTGTCTGTTTAGTTCTCATGACATTCCTAATAGGCTTCCCGGATAATATCTGCTTTTTCTTCTGTTTTTGTTAATCTGGGGCTCTGTTTGTGGATTGTTATTGCGCAAAAGGATATGGGTATTTAAAAAATTAGAATCTTTGGGGCGTTAATACTTAGAAATAGTGCTCAATGCTTACTTTCTTTAGTTTTCTGTATTCCTTGAGCTAGTTCAAGTAGCATATAAATTTGAAGTTTGAATTTTTTTGTTGCTGCAATATATTTGCTTCCATTTCCATTTTTCTCCCCTATTGTTTATCATATACTTCTGTAACAGATATGGCATCACGTTGAACGACGCTATCCTGGCTGAAGATAAGCACTTGCCAACGTAATTTCTAATCCTGTCAGTTATTTTGCTGATTTATTAGATTTTCAGGGCTTTAGCTGGAAAAATCAGCACTAGGAGAATTTTCCAATCTCTTCTTGAGAAAGATGACATTGTTGATTCATCATTTTTTTAAACTTCTTTATTTGGCACTCATTTTAGATTTTAATGTTATCTTTTTGAAGGTATGATGAATTAGCTTACAAACATAATGTGGAGTACATTGCTGGAGGTACTATCCTGACTTCTTACATGAGGAAATTTATGGATTTGATGTCATCTTTACACTTTCAATTTGTCTAACTTATTGTTGGAACATCCTCCCTTTATTAATATTTTTTTAAGTCAATTCATGGGTAGTAATTCGTTATCATACTTCTAGGTGCTACTCAAAATTCAATCAGAGTTGCCCAGGTTTTCCCCTACCTTTGTGATAGTATATTTGATACAGATATATGTCAAACTCTTTTGCTCTTTCCTTTATGGTCTTTCATTACTCTTGCAGTGGATGCTTCAAATTCCTGGTCCAACATGCTATATTGGTTGCA
The DNA here is from genome assembly GCA_027563595.1 of Erythroxylum suave. Lineage (NCBI taxonomy): Eukaryota > Viridiplantae > Streptophyta > Magnoliopsida > Malpighiales > Erythroxylaceae > Erythroxylum > Erythroxylum suave. The sequence goes on from JAOSBN010037453.1 coordinate 12,370, forward strand.
TCGGAAAGGACAAGTTTGGAGATGAGATGAAAAGAATATAAAAAAAGCTGGTGTTAGTGTAAATTATTCGACAACTTGTTAATTTATTTGAGGTCCTCTGTCTCGACTACATTATTTACAGCATGCATGTTCAGGGGCAATTTTATGAAGACGAAACTGCTCCAACTGGGACATGTGCTGTTTGTGTTGTTGGTGGAGAGAGGTCAGTCTTCCCTATATTTATCATGATTTAGTTTGGACAATCGAATATCTTTGAGAATGGGTTTTATAGTTTATCTTTCGGAATTCTAGTTTTGACCCTTTATTTATTTGGTTTCATTTTAAGGAAAATTTTCATATTATTGGAAAGCATAAACATAATTCTTCTCAGGATGATTGCTTAAACAGTTATGAGGCACTTAGTGTTTGTGTCTTATTTTGTCTGAAACATTTTGTAATGTCCCTTTATGATGCCTTTCATGTCTATTAATTAATTAATTCTTTATTTAACTTGCAAAAAAATTATTCCTTAATAACTAGTAAGTGAAAATGAAGCTAAGGATGTTATATTTAATTGATAGAGGTAGCAGAGGAGCTAATGTTGACAATATCATCAATATAGACTAAGAAGTGGATTACAATACCAGTCTTGTGAAGCATGAAGAGGGATATATCTAAATAGGAGTTGTGGAAACCAACTAATAGTAGGAAGTTATAGAGTTCATGTACCATGTTTGTGTGTGCTTGATGAAGATCATAAATGGATTTCTAAAGTTTACGCACATGTTTGAGATAGTTAGTATCAATAAATCTAGATGTTGACTTTTGAAGACTTTATCATATAAAGTCCCTTACGAAAAAGTAGTGTCAACATCAATTTATCAAATAGGCCAACTGTTAATGATAACTAAAGCTAATAATAGGTGAATAGTGGCTAATTTGATAATAAGGTTTTCTTTAAAAGATCATTACTTTGTCATTAATAGAAGCCTTGTACAATTAACCAAGCTTTATATTTGAGAATAGATTTATCAGGCTATTTCTTAATATGGTAGATCCATTTATATCTAATAACATTTTGCGTCAGTTTCTGAGTTACAAGACATTTTTTATTTGACAGAAGTGCATTGAACTCTTTGGTTATCGCTGGATGCCATAAAGAGTGCTTCAAGGCTTATTTAAGTGAGGTTGGTCCAACATCAGATGCAATTGTGGTGGTATGAAAGTCTAGTTTTCTTTCATTCTTTTTTAATGAGTTAGTTACACTATTATATTGCTAGGTGTTTTAGGGGTGGGGTTTAGGTATGGACCTTAATAAGGAGGGAGGATTGGTACATACCTATGACATTAAGGGAGCATCTTGTAGTGAATTAATGAAAAGGGGTTAAATAATCAATGGTGATCGAGACTCGCAATGTGATATAAGGATGATGCTGTGGTAGTATATTGGGTAGTGGATGGTATAATAAGAAGAGGTGGTTAATTATGGATGGTTGGAATATTGCCATTAGGGCTAGCTTTTGAAGAAGGGATAGATGAGGGAACCATTATTGGGGTAAGATATAGATGATAATGCTACAAATGAGTGAAAAGGAAAGGTATTCTAGATAAATTTTATACGTTGTGATGTGCATAAGCATTATTGAAACAACATAGGTAACTATAGGCATGAAGAGTCAGTGAGTAGTTATAAGCACACATTATTTGGACTTTGGTTGAAGTTTGTGTGATGTATATTGGCTTTACAGTATTGTAGTTTTTATTGAGTAAACTAAAGAAGGGTGGTTGGTTGTGGTTAGAGGGTGATGGCATGCAATTAACAAGATAAGTTGCAGTTAAAATTCCAAAGAACAGTAAGTAAGTGGCATAGATGCATAGTGAACTAAAATATAAGGTAGTTTCCATTATATAATGATATTAATGTTTATTTGTGTTTACACGTTCAGGCATAGGTGGTAGTTAGGGATATGTTGTTTGATGGAGGACATTGTGAGATTATTGTCGCCCACTTATAGACCTATAGGAGTATTATCGATGCTGCTAGGAGAGGAGTACTTGTTGATAAAACACCAGTTGTGGCTCGAGCATTGATCACTAATATGGCATTGAATTTTTAATAGTTCAATGCAAGGATGGACTATTCAACTCGACAAGTTAATGAGACAAAAGTTTCTTCTCTTGAAAAAAGTATGGATGATCTTACTGCAGTCGTTTATCAATTAGCTATAGGAAAAATGGAAGCCGCGGAGGCTTGTGGAATATGTTTGGTAGTAAGACATCTAACCGATATGTATCCCATATTATAAAAAAATTTGGCAGAACAAACAAATGTAGCAGGAATTTTTCTGAGACAAGCTCAACGTCAGTACAATCTGTATTCAAATACATATAATCCTATTTGGAGAGACCATATGAATTTACATTATGATAATACTCTAGTGAATCAACCTATGGTCAATTTTCAACAATATTGATAATCACATCCTTGGAGATAGCCACACGAGGCCAATCTTCTAATTCGTGTATGCTTAATGCTCTTAAAGACATTGTTAAAGCATTGGCTATTAATAGTTTTAAATTACATCAAGAAACGAAAACTAGTATTCAGAATTTGGAAACTGAGATAGGTCAGTCAGTTAGCCACTCAAGGTGCAAATAAACTACCATCGCAAACTATAGTGAAGCGTAAGGGGATTTCCAATGCTATTAATTGCCAAGTGAAAAGAAAGTAGAGTAGCTTGTGAAAGTCCCACCTTCATTAAATTACCGGACAAAAGATATTAAACGCACTAAAGCAAAGGAAAGCTTGCCCATGTCTAAGGACTCCTTCAGTTATACTTGCTCCTTTTTCTAGAAGCACTAAAGGATAATTGAAGATGGGAACAAGATGCCAATTCACATAAGAGATTTCAGAAATGCTGGTAAATATTCTCGATGCAATTAAACAAATACCTAGATATGCTATGTTCTTACAAGGAATTTATATGATGAAAAGAAGACAAAAGATGAAAGGGATTGAAAAAGTAAGGCTGGGAAGAAGTTTATCTGTTGTCATTCAAAAAACCATTATAGAAAAATGTAAAAACCCAAGTATGGTTTCCATACCATGCACTATCGGTGGTTCGAAGGTGGAAAACGAAATGTTAGATCTAGTGGCATTCATAAACATCATGCCGTATTCTATTTATTCAACTCTTAAGGTAGGACCATTAAAAAAGATAAGGGTGGTAATTCAATTAACAGCCCTAATTTTTGTTAGTAAGGCCTTTTTAAAGATAGTTAAAACAAAAATTAATGTCCACAATGGTACTTTGACTATGGAATTTGGTAAGGATACTGTTGAGTTTAATATATATGATCAATGAAATATCTTGGTGATGACTTTCCTATCTTTGTAATTGATGTTTTGGTTTCATTAGCATAAAATTGGTTTGAAACTAATGTGAAGGATAAGCTATAGATAACTCACAAAAAAAGGAATGTAGAATTCCAGGCGAAGATGTTATTATACCCAGTTTCGAAGAAATCATAAAATAAAAAATTTAAATACGACAATTTCAATTATTCATATAATAACTTAAAATTAAATGGGAGAATTTTAAAAAATATTAGTAAAATTATGGAGTTGAGAATAAATTTCACCAAATCCGTACGCAAAACTTCTCTACGAAATCAAAGTTTTATTATTTGAGGACTCGAGTTGTGTATCAAAATTAAGTTAAAAGGCTTTTTACTACAGTTAGTTTATTTTCCACAATCTTCAAACTGCCCTTGCCCCTAACCCAACCCTAGTTTATTTTCCACAATCTTCAAATTGCCCTTACCCCTAACCCAACCCTTAACATCCTCTACCCAGGCAGCTTCAAATTTCGAATATGACGACAATTAGGAGCGATACAAATATTAATAACAAACCCACTCCGAATAAAGAGGCAGAGCCATCGGTATCCAAGTTTAGAAGATGGGGAAGGAAGTACCCATTTGTGAGATATGGGCTTCCCATGATTTCTCTCACCGTTTTCGGCGCTCTAGGACTTGCTCAACTGTTGCAAGGCAGGTTTGTGCCTTTTTCTCTTCTTGACATTCTTCGATTCCCAGTCATTATTATTAGTATGGTGAATGAATTTAAGGTCCGAAGTTGGGTTGGAGTAAAACTTTGAAATTTTTTTTCCCCAAAATCTTTAAATTTTGCGATTGTTTGTAATACGGGAATAACATTTTGGAGAGATATTAAGGTTATGATAGCATCTATCTGGGGCTGGAACTTAGAATTTTGGGACTATTAGTTTGACTATCGTTTGGTGACATTCATTTGGTCATGCATATGGCATACTTGCTTTGGTGGTAACCAGTAACTAATATGCTGTAATGGAGCTGTGGTTTCTTGTTTGATTTGCTTGTCATAATTAAATATTCCCTATGATTATTGTTGTCATTCTGACAATCAACACGTTCTCGGTGATTATTGCTGTCACTCTTCTGCCTAATTTGTACTATTTTCCTGAACCAATGTGGTGATCCAGCAAGGATATTGCTAAAGTGAAAGATGATCAAGAATGGGAAATTACTGAGTCGAGAAAAGCTTTGTCTAGAGAAGGACCTGTTGATGCTTACAAGCCTAAAAAGATTTCCTTGGAAGAAGAACTAAAGGTACTACAGTTTGTGTAGTCATGATCAACTTAATATACCCTGATCACTTGGCTTTCTGTTCTGCACAGCTTTTGCAGGAGAAAGTGGACATAAACGACTACGAGTACAAAAGAATTCCTAGGCCAAGCGAAGCCAAATCAGGCTAGTATAACTCTTGTCGCTTACCGCTGCAATGCACACTCAGTGAAGATCTTTTACACAAGTATTGTTTTCGTAGAAAGCAGAAACATTTTTATGGTTTCTTGATTGACGTCAAGGCCAATTTTGACCCTGGTTCCTAGCATAGAATGGTGATACTTTCCATTATACATTTAGGTGTTAAAGTTAAGAAACAGGTTCAAGGGCAGTGTCACAACTACCAAGAATTCATTCCTTTGCAGAACGTATGAACATGGTAAAAATGATTTGGTGCTGCTCCGATTCTTCTGAGAAAGAGGGATGAAAGTGCGGAAAGATAAAAATTAAAATAAATGATTAAAAAATTGAACTAGTTCAACTACAATGATTTTGAACTGTTCAATTTATTTTAATAATTTTTGTTATTAAAAATTTATCATTAAATTAATTTATCAATATGCAGTTTCTTTTTAATTAAATTTGAATCTATTTAATGAATAATAAAAGTTTTTTTTAATCTTATTTTAAAATTTAAATTTTGTTCAATCTTTATTATATACTGATTTTATGATAATTTAATGTTGGCTGAATCTTTAAATTCTGAATATTTTATTTTCCTGATTTATTTGATTTTTAAAATATTGATTAGAATAGCCGATGAGAAGTGTCACCCAAAAAAATGTTGTTGGCATGGAAATTCTAAAGCTAGGAAACACTTCTAGATAAGAAAAGGGTAAATATTTAAACTGTATTTCTTGTAACAGTTAAAACAAGGCTTGTAGTAGGACTAATTTTCAAAAAAAAAACAGAAGGCTTATACTAGGACAGGTTTATTCTTTCTTTCCCGCCTGAAGATGGAAGCTCGAAATCTACTTGTCCGCCAATTACACTTGGTTACAGGGTCAAAGTTCAAAGCAAAGGAGTGCGTGACAGTGCGAGGAAACTCGGAGAAAATTTAATCCAAACAGCGAGCCATTTGCATGGATCTGAATCCTAAACTGGGTTGAAGACGTGCAACAAGAAACCAATTTGAGCGTGGTTGCTCAAATTTTCTATGTTGGAGTACGACTTGTTGGATACAGTAACTGTGGACCAAAGGGTTGAGTTGAGCTTGAGATAAAAAGCAGGGATCGTGGCAGGTGGAAGAGGCTAGTTGTACCTCGGGCTTTTTGCATCAAACATCGAGTTTTAGTGTAGGATTCTGAATTATATGCGAGTCATAGTTAGTCCTTAAAATTTAGAAATGATATATATCTAACCTGAAAATATTTGAATTAATCTTTAAAAGAATGTTATTTGTGCTCGTTAGCACAACTAATTGTTGCAAGTCAACGAAAATATGGACTGACTCGTGTTTGGCAAGTGGAAAGAAAGAGCTGAGATTGAGAGCGGCAAAACTTCATCCCAACCATCTCCACAAATTACCCATTACTATGTTATGTACAGCATGAACATGACATTAAAAAATTTGTTTGTTCATATGATCTTCCAAAATAGAAGGAATGTAGAATTTGTTAGAAATGAAAAGAAGCCATATATATATATCTATTATGATAAAAATGAAAATGCGGAATTTTGATCTCATACCTGTCATTGATGTTGAGAGATTTAGATAGGTGTGGGGGCTCTTTTAAGCTTTGGGTAAATGCATTTAGATAGTGTGTACAGAATAATGCTAAGCTGAGGGACCCAATACCTGTTCACAAATTTTATACTCCTTGTTGTCTTCTATCAAAACAACAGAAGGATAAATACTCAACGTTGGACAAACATGAGGTTTCAAAAGAAAAGCAACAGACACAACCCATAACAAATGGTCAAACCAAACATCAAATCTCTCACTTAGGTCGTAGATGTAAGCTAAAAGTCATGAAACTTCTACTCGATTAAAGAAACCAAATGCACGAATCGTAGCGATAAGTCCTCTAAATGTAAATGTATCACGATGCATCCTATTTCGCATTCCACTTTAACTTGATGAATAAACATTTATTTTTATTCTAGGTCTATAGTAATTATTATTCTCAAAATAAAAATGTGTATACCAGAATGAGAAAACAATAAAACTAATAAGAGCTTTGTGAAAATACATACAATAAATCACACAATGGAACCGAGTCTCATACTAGCAAAATGATCCTTAAAACTTTTTGGCGGCATGCCTTTTGTTAAAAGATCAGCAAGTATTAATTCAGTACTACTGTATTCAATGAATACTTTGTTCTATTTGACACTTTCCCTAATGGTCAAATACTTTATGTCGATATGCTTACTTCGGCTATCACTCTTATTATTTTTGGCCAAGTAAACCGCAACTAAATTGTTATAGTGCATTCTTAATGGCATTGAAATGGAATCTACAATTATAAGCCCATCTATGAAAGTCTTCAACCATATACCATACAAAGGAGCCTCAAAACAATAAATGAACTCAACCTCCTTGATAGAAGTAGTAGTCAAAGTTTGCTTCGAACTCCTCCAGGATATGACTCCATTGGTAAGCATAAACACATATCCAGATGTTGACTTTTGTGAATCACCACAACCAGCAAAGTCCGGATCCGAGTAGCCAACTACCTTGACATTTTCAACTTGTCTATGCATAAGCATGTAATCTTTGGTCCCTTGAATGTACTTCATCACCTTTTTGGATTAATGTATAGGCCTCTGAAGGTCTTTTAGAAACCTAAGCATTCTAATAACAAATGTAATGTCAGGTCTTTTAGAAACCTAAGCATACATTAGGCTCCCTACTATAGAAGCATATGAAATATTTTTCATTTGTTCCCTTTCAAGCTCATTTTTTAGGCATTGGTTCAAATTGAACCTATCACCCTTCACAATAGGTGCTATACTCGGCGAATAATCTTTCATTTGAAATCTCTCTAAGACCTTATTGATATAGGTTCTTGGGATAGACCTAAGATGTATTGAGATCTGTCCCTATGAATCTTAATAACAATGACATAAGAGGTCTTTCCCATATCCTTCATATCAAAATTCTTAGAAAAAAATTGTTTCACCTCATATAGCAAACCCTTGTCATTTGTGGCAAGTAGAATATCATCCAAATATAGAACAAAGAAATAAATTTTACTCCCACTAACTTTCTGATATATGCATTAATCCATGATATTCTTTATAAAATCATATGAAGAGATGATATCATGGAAATTCAAATATCATTGACGGGAGGCTTGTTTCAATCCATATACAGATTTCTTACGCTTGTGCACCGAATGTTCACCACCATTAAAGGAGAATCCATCTAATTGTTTCATATAAACCTCTTCCTCTAGATATCCATTTAGGAAAGCTATTTTCACATTCATTTGGCGTAGTTCCAAATCAAAATGGGCAACCAATGCCATAATCACTCGTAAGGAATCCTTCTTAGATACAAGAGAAAAGGTCTCCGTGTAATTGATTCCCTCTTGTTGAGTAAATCCTTTGGCAACAAGTCTAGCTTTATATCTTTCAATGATGCCTTATGAGTCCCTTTTTATCTTGAAGACCCATTTACATCCAATATCCTTTGCACCATTAGGCAACTTGACAAGATCCTAGAATTTATTAGATGTCATAGAATTCATCTCATCTACCATAACATTATAACATAATTGAGATTCACTGCAACTCATGGCTTGTGAAAACATTTTAGGGTCACTTTCAGCTCCATTATTATAGTCAACTTCTTGTACATACGCAACGTAATCACTAGGTATTGCTTATTTCTTCTATCTAGTTGATCTTCTTGATATTGTATTAGCACCTTCCTGTGAAGGAGCTTGTACAATTGGTTGCTCAATAACCTCTAGTGATTGCTAAACAATCGGATCTACTAGATTATCATAAGCAGCTTGTGGAATTTTAATGATTGGTTGTTCAACACCCATTTGACTTTAAGGGATGTTATGAATGACTATCAATCTATTACTTGAATTGGGAGTTTGTATTTCACAATGATTCTTCTCAATAACTAAGTTCAAAGATTGATCACTCTCATTGATCAAGTCATTCTCAAGAAATTTTGCATTTCTTGATTCCACAAACCTAGTACTATAAGATGAACAATAAAATTTGTACCTTTTTGACTGACCTTTCAGTATATCCAATGAAATAGCTACTTATATTCCTCAGATCTAGTTTCTTTTCTTATTGATTATAAACTCTTACTTCTATGGGCATCCCCAAACGTGTTACGTCGCAAACTCAGTTTCCAACTTTTTCATAACTTAACTGGTGTTTTTGAAATAACCTTGGTTGGAACTTGATTTAATATATACACTATTGTTTTAAGAGCTTCAATCCATAAGGATTTAGGAAGCTTAAAGCTGCTAAGCATACTCTGCACCATGTATAATAATGTTCAGTTTCTTCTTTCTGCTACACCATTTTGGTCTAGAGACCTAGGTATGGTGTATTGAGCTATTATCCCATGTTCTTGAAGAAACTTCTTAAATGGACTAGGTGGTTGTCCATCCTCAGTGTACCTACCTTAAAATTATCTGATCTCACAATCTTTATTTACTTACCACATTGTCTCTCTACTTTTGTTTTAAATACTTTAAAGGCATCTAATGCTTTATTCTTGTTATAAAGCAAGTAGAGGTACATATAATACGAGTAATCTTCTATAAATGAGGTAGAATATTTTTGACCATACGAGTCCATTTTTGGACTACAAACATCTGTAGATCTCTAATATGTCTGAACTCCTCTTGACACCTTTCTTTGTCATGTTGGTCTACTTTCCTTTTATATAGTTCACATAAACATTAAAGTCAGTAAAATCTAGAGTATTAAGTACTCCATCATAATATTTTAATTCTTTCAGGGGAAATATATCCTAATCTTTGATGCCACAACATATTCAAGTTATGAAAAACATTAAATATATTAGATTCATAACAAACAAGTGAGATTGAAATATCTTTTTTTATAATCCAAGCCTTAAATTTTGCATAATCCTTCTTTATGTGCCCTTTCTTTTTACAAAAGTGACATTTGGGATTGAAATCTTTTTTGATCTCAATATAGACTGGTATTTTACCCTTTCCTTTTTGTTTGGCTTGCCCTCTATTCCTTCCTTCTGTGGCCATATGTGCACTTTCACCTAATTCCATTACCAACCTCCCTTCCTTTTGAACACAGATGGTTAGTAGTTCATTGATAGACCATTTATCCTTATGTGTGTTGTAAGAGATTTTAAAGGGTCCATATTGAGTTGAGAGACAATTAAGTATGTAATGCACAAGGAAGGACTTAGATATCTCAACCTCAAGAGACCTTAACTGAGCCACAATGTCCCTCATTTGCATGATGTGCTCATGCACACCTCTAACACTTGTGAGCTTCATAAATAATAACTTACTCATTAAGGTGCTGACTAGGGCCTTATCTGAAGACTCAAATTATTCATCAATAGCCTTAAGATGATCCTTAACAAGATTACACTCTCCAATAGAGCCACGAATACTAGCATGAATTTTGGTCTTTATATACATCATGTTGAGGCGATTAGATCGCTTATAATGTCTATGAAGAGCAATTTCAGCCTATGTGCTAGTGTTAGTAGGTGTAGGTGGTTCATCATTTTGAATAGAATAATCAATATCCATCCACCCTAATTGGAGGATAATCCTCTCTTTCCACATTTTATAGTTACCGCCATTTAACTAGGAAATATCACATTGAATATTAGAAAATTCACAGGTTGAATAACAACATAAAATTCAAATAAACATGTAACATCTTGTTCCTATATTAAGGGTTAGAACCCTAGATTTCTGTAAATGAGAAATGGCAATGAGAGATTAAGAAGTGCATTTCATGCTCATGCATCCTATAGCATAACTACATGTGAATTTGATTATTGCACACATTACAATGATTTTACATGCACTCCTTTGACATTTCCAGGTATAAATGATTGATTTAATGTGATTATAATGTAGATAGTGAATATTTTGTTTTGAAAATTGATTTGGTGAATTAAATTATTGATTTAGAATTTTTGGAGAAATTTGATAATTTTTTAAAATTTATGAGTATTATGGGGAAAAATACGAAGTGGTAGGACAATTTATAAATGGTAGTATAAATTATTGAAAAGTGGAATTAGGATTTAATGACAAGAGTCATTGAAATTTGGAAAACAATTGAACTAGAAAGTGGAGACAAATGGACTGGTTAATAAAGAGGACCCATTAGAAACCATAGGGTGGTGACATGTGGCAAGTGACAAGTGTCACTTGCCATGCCACACACCCATCCACGATATTTTCTTTCATTTGAAAGACTAACTTTTGTCTGTCATTTTCATTTGGTGCTTTCTTCTTCTCTCTTCATTTTCGATCTCCATCTTCTCCATTATCTTCGTCTCTATGACATTACTTTCTCACCCCCTCCAAGTTGATCCTTGCTACCATCTTTCTTCACTAGCTACATCAAGATTTTGCTATCTCTTCTTTGTCACAAGAAAACCTAACCTACCACATCTCTATGTTGATGATTGTATGGTTCAAGAATAGCTAGGTCATGGTGATTAAAGAAGTTGGAGTTAGAAACAAGTAAGTGTAAAGCATATTATTCTTCATGATATGTAGAATGAGATATGTATGATGATAGTTAGGGGTTACATGATCATAAAGTAGTGCTTTATTTATAAATTGGAATGTGTTGATGAAATGAACACATTAATGTCTTGTTTATATGTTTTAATGATCAATATTTCATAAGTTGTTGTAGAGATGAGGTTAAAATTGAAAGAGCATTAAAATGATGTAAAAAGAAGTGCAGAAAATTGATTTGTAAATGGATGTTCATATTCTGGTTTCTTGGTATATAAAATGTATCTCTTTGATTGTTTTAGAGATGAACTACAATGAGTTTAGAGCTAAAGTGAGGGAGTAAAGTCGTACCTTGAAATGATATGAATTAAGGTGATAGTTAGGAATGAAATGAAGGTGAAAAATGAAGTTGAAAATGTGCAGAAAATTGATGATGAATGTGTATATGTATATGTTCTATTTTTGGTGATATTGATCAATCACAGAAAATGATTTGTTTTTGATTAATATTGAAATGAAATGGAGGTCAGAATGAAAGGGAAATAATAAGGTCATAAGCTAGAAATGATAGACTAAGCAAAAGAGATGAGCTAGCATGAAAATAAAGTTAAATGTGTGCTGGAGTATGTTAGATGGAGTGTTTTTATTGAACAGGTATTTGTATTTTGGCCATATGTCAATCTGTAGATATCTAAATGGGATTATTTTTGACTTAGAGTAAACTAGAGACATATGGTTACAACTGTCATGAAGGAATTGGATTTGAATTCTGTTTCTAAGGGTTTTGAAAATTGGCTTGATGTTGAGTACTGAGTGTTATCGCCATTTGAGAATAGGATTTAGTATTTTAGGTATAACTTTAGGAATAATGAACCAAATTGTATAAACTTTAGTTCATTAGAAACTTAAGACATATATGACTAATTTTTTAGAAGAACATATTGCCTAGAAACCTCATTTTCTAGGTCACAATGGTTATACAAAACTGACCTAAAAATTTGTCTTAAGAAAAATTGGAAAATTGTAGGAAAAAAGGGAGATTTGTTTATGTCACAATCATGCACCACGACTATCGTGGCCAGTGTTTTTTCATGAAAATATCTTGATTTGTACAATGGTTGAACGAATTAAAGATAAGGTGCTTAACTATGTTGCATTTGGACTTAATTAGGCTTGAATGAAGCTTGAATTGAACCTAGAATGATGCTTGGATTTAAGTGACTAAATGTGCGACATGTGTGAGGTGATAATTGAGGTTATAACATAGTGAATGAATTGTTTGATGCTTTATGAATGAGATATATTATGGAAAAAGGATAGGATTGCATGAATGATAATATGTAATTAAAGATCCTAAATTAATTACTTAAAGGTTTGATAGTGGATTATAATCCAATTGGTATTTGAAATAGTGTGGGGTGATGTTGTGTTAGATTTAATGAATTATGGAAATTTGGTGTGATATTGGTATTAAAATATGTGTTGAATTTGGATGAATGGGAAGGAAAATGCGAGAGCATGATCATGCTTCCCCACGATCGTGACCTTTTCTAAGAAAATGTTACTGTCATGATCGTGCTTCCCCACGATCTTGAGCAGACCTAAGAAGAAAAAGAGTTGTCTTTTGAGAGAAGTTTGAACCAATCGATGCTAGGGTGTTTCCATATGAGATAATTTGCTGGACCCTATTTCTGGAGCCCAACAATCTGGAGTATCAAAAGTCGTGAATGCATTTATCCTATAAGGTTATTTCCATGGAATCTCTCTAGCCAAAACCAGTTCCGATAGCAGAATCACAAATTGACTTCTTTAGAACAATTGTAGCTCCATGTCTTTATTTTATTTTGAAATAATAATCGTCTCATTCGGAGCTCTATAGGTCAAGATATGATTAAAAATATTGAAGTATGTTCAGTAAAACAACCAATTCATGTTCTTTCGGTCATTTCCCTCACTTTCTCTCCATCAATATTTTTTTTGAATCAACCCCAATGGATACCAAAATTTTATGCAGAGGTAGAGAAATATGTTAGGAAACTATTAGTTTAATAATCACTTCATTTGGAGGTCGAATGACGAAGTTATTACCAAAAAAGTTAACCACGATTATGCCCTCAATCATATTGTACCTATCTTGGGACAATTGGCATAACTTTCACAAAAGATATCAGATTTTTGATATTTTAGGACATTTTCAAAGAGGAATTTGAGATCTACAACTTTCGTGAAGGCCTTGAAGAAAAATTTTGTCACCTAGAGGGTCAAAATTGCTTTGTCTGATGCTTCATTTGGTACCTATGCTTCGTCTAAATGCCATACCTTTTGCATCCGAGGTCCAAAAATTCCAAACTTTATATCATTGAAAATATAAGAAAAAAATCTACAAATTTTGTGAGGACCTTGAAGAAAAAGTTTGCCATCTAGAGGGTCAAAATTGCTTCATCTGATGCTTCATCTGACGCTTCGTCTGGTATCTATGCTTCATCTAGTGCTTCGTCTAAAGGCCATATCTATTGCGTTTGAAGTCCAAAAATTCCAAACTTTATATCATTGGAAAGATAAGAAAAAGATATATCTAATTCAGCCTAGATCAATATATATTTGCCCTAGAAGTCAGAACACAAAATTTTACCCTTATGAAAGCTTGCAAAATTCAATCTACAAACTTTGAGAGTTATGGGCAAAAGCACAATCACATTTCATTATCATCGAAATATAAGAGTTTTACAAAGCTTTAATGGGCATTTCAAGCCACAATACGTCATAGTCCAAAAATACACAATTTGCACGAAGTAGAATTACTCGAAATGCAACTAAAGCCTTGTTTTTACAAAAACTAACTTAAAATACAAAATAAGCATAATCTGGAGTAATGCCCTTAAGCTTGATCACTCGATCTCTTGCTCATCGCCTGAAGATGGGACGGAATGAGGGGTGAGCTTAAAGTTTGTAGGTAACAATTTTATAACCGGTAACAAGTAAAACCATTGAAAAATTCACAATGCATTATGAAACACATATTTCCACATTCTTAATTTATCAAACACTTTATAAGCAACCCAAATCATACATTCAGTAAACTTTTTAACACATAAGCACATTAAAATAGTTTGGGAGGTCCATAAACAGAACGAGCTAACACATTCCCATGAAATGGTCCTGTGTAGTCGTGAACAAAACGAACTAACACAATCCCACATAGTGGTTTTGCGTATTCATAAACATGAGGGAGTCCTTGAAGGAGCTCCATGCCACTTACGGGCAAGCGGGAAAAGCCTTTAGTCAAAGTGCACTTGACATATAGAATAGACCAGACCAAACCCACATAACATGTATTTCATAACTTGTAAACTTGTTGCCTAAAATGACACTTTTTCGAAAAGTGATTTCATAGACATAGTAAAAAAAATTCATTTTCACATTCTTTTCATAAATCGTCAGCAAAATATTCACACACCAATCACATAGCACTTTCTCAAAGCATTCAAAAGCAATAAATGCACATTTATAATACAATTGAAAAACATTTACTTTCTTGATTTTGAAGAAACATTACTGGCTTATTATTCAATTATAAAAATGTAACCCACCTTGAATTCCTTGCTTAACAACTGCTTAAATATGCCTTTCTTCTAGCTCTTCTTGCCTCTCCTATTGATTTCCTTCAATACTGGAAAAAAAATCCCAATTCAATAGGAATCCAAATTGAGAACTCAAAAAGCACATTCACTAAAAATTGATTCTAGAATACTCTATGCATTTTCTAAGCTTCATGAACCAAAATCCTTCTAAAAATCCAAAGGGTTAAAATTGGGCTTACCTTGAATCTTCACCAAACAAAGATATGTTTGGCTCAAATGGAAGCTCTTCTCCTCCTCTTTCTTTTTCCCTTCTTGAACAACTTCAAAATCACTCTATAAAACTAAGAAAATTGGAAACTGAGTTTAGCTTTGTCTTCTTTTCTTCTTCTCCCACGACAATCTCTCTTCCTCTCTTCTTGCTCATTTTCGTTTTTCACTTCATTCTCTCCTTCAATTCACGTTTTTCTCCACCTTAAGGGCAAGACTACACTTTCTTCTTCCCATTTTACCCTTAATGAGTGCTAAAAGTCATCTTTGCCCTTGCTTTTATGCTTCATGATCTCTAAACTTAAGTGACATGTTAAAAATGCCCTCAATTTATTCTTAATGGATTAATTTCACTAACTAGTGAAATAAAATCCTACTAACATTGACATAAATAACTAACTCCAATAATAATTCTATCATGACCTCATAACTTATTTAAATCATGCTTAACAACTCCATTCATTCTAAGGCAAAAATTCAAATTTCATAGAATATCACACTTAACAAAAATATTTCGGGGGCCAACATAATTAGACTTGAATGAGATCTTGGATAAACCTAATAGATGATTAATGAGGTGAGTAAAGTGCTTTAGGTATTAAAGAATGATTGAATGATGTTATTTAATGATTATGAGATGTGAATAAAGGAAATATACCCAGGATTATCAATACGAGCATGCATTATACATTACACATATATGTATGTGTATAATTGAATGTTTATGTGATTGTGCAATTTAGTAATGTCTATACAATATGTGTTGCATAAAGGCGATATACAGGATTCAACATCAACATTCAGAAGTTTCTAGATCATGAAGCAAATGCTAATCTGGAGCATACTATAAGTCGAGTTAAATGTTCTCACATTAATTGTTTATTCTGTTTTAACTTTCTGTATTGATTTACTTCTGATATGAATATGATTATGATAATTCTAGACACTAATAGTCAAAAGAGTTTGATAAATGTGAAAAAATATTGGAAGTGCTCATTGAATGTGAGTTTGATTGAATAAGTGATTCTCAACTTAAGTGTTGAGTGTCAGACTACGGTCCGATGATAAATGTGAATGAGAATATGAACATGAATGTGAATGTGAAAGTGTAAGATTGAGCACAATTGATTGACTAAATATATGTGATGCATTTTATTACATGAATGCATGATAATATAAAGGCTGTTGTGACTGGAGTAGCCACCGAAAAAGATCTTAGAGATTAGAAAGTGAAAAAGAGTTTAAAGCTTAGAAACTGCAAAAGAGCTTAAAGCTTAGAATATAGTAAGAGCCTCTGGCTCACTATATATAATGATCCCTGTATCCCCAACGGATAAGGGACAGTTATTAATGAGCCTGATATCCACTATAGATATGGGATAGCTACAGGCACTCGATCACAACAATAACAATTAAAAGTGAGTCTCATAAGCATTGCATCTAAAATTGATATATGTGTTTTACATGATCGAAATGAACTAGTTGATTGCTCTGAATGTGAAATGTGGAATAAATGAACAAAATGTTATGCGATGCATATGGTTAATGGTGAAATGATGTGTATTATATGATGACATGAAGTGTATGTGAATTTGAAGCATGAATTAATGTGTTATGTGCTTGAGTGAGCCATCGAGGATCGTCCGCTCATTGAATTCGCAAAACTCAACAAAATTGTAACTTTTTTTTAGGCTCAGAGGTGATCTCTAGTTAAACAAATTGAGTCTAGCCACTGCAATCGAATGAGAGATAGAAGTCGAGATCAGTTGCATCTGCACAATTATTTAATGATTTTTGTATATATATTTGAATTATATTTCGTAAATATTGTACAGTGTTTATGTGAATTGTAAACTATAATGACATTCATGACTGTGAATAGTTGTAAATGAAACGAGTCAAAGCAAGCTCTAGTTGTAATAAAAAAATGTGTGTTGCTTGAATTAGATTTATCGTGAAATTGTAATGACGTTTTTTATGCATGTGATGTTTAAAAAAAATTCTATTGAGTTTGATAGCACATCACCCTTGTAGAGTGTATTCTCGAATACTGTCTGTGTGTTAGGGAATATACCCTATGGGAGTGGGTGCTACAAAACATGCTTATTTCACTAGCTTTTCAAGCAAATAATCATATATCATGCTTTACCAATGTTAAAACATGCAATAAAATTTCAAATATGAATCATATAGCAATTAAAACTACATGTGGGCTAAACTTTAATCAAAGGACTCATACATAACTTTTATGATGAAACTATCAAATTATATTCATTTTCTTAATACTTGTGAGTAAACTAAGAAAAAGATAATTTGCTATTCCATCCTAATTAACCATGCAAATATAATAAATTTTCTTGTGGGATAAATTTTGTTATATTTGAATATGAATAATTACAATTTGTGTCATTTTACTAAATGTGATCCATAACACTTAATATACAAATTCTCTTAATCAAAGATGTTGTGGCTAATCTTCAACTAATTAAAATTATATTGATCATATGACACCTCATTTTATGCAAAATATTATTAATCAAGGTTCCACATAATGATTTAAAATTAATTAATCATGCATCAATATCATATATTTGCATAAATATAAATATATATAAATGAATTTAAAATCAAACAATGATTTAAATAATGCAATTTCAACAAAAAAGACTATCTGTCAAAGCTAAAATATTTGTTATTTGCAAATATAAGACTAAAGCTATAAAAATTGTAGCGCATCGCTGCGGTAGGGCACACACCTAATATCCCGGAGGACATTTGCTGACATACCCTATGACAGTGGCATGTTAGAGTAGTCACATTCACTTAATATGACATCATAAATAAATCATAAATATTTTAAATGTCAATTCCTCATTCCATTGATAAAACATCAATTCCTCATTCCATTGATAAAACATAGTTACACTGTAGCATTACACTCCATGATTCATATATATAAAGTATCACAAATATCTAAGAGCATATTGCTCTTTTACAAAATATGCTACATGGAATGAGAACTAAACAAAAACATTCTATCTAAACTCCATAGTCTCAGTTGACCGACCTTTAAGCCATTTCTTGAGTCCAAAAATGTAGTACTAGGTTTCTTCTAATTTGTGTTAAAAGCTAAGTCTCCTTTCTTGTACCTGAAAAGTCATGTTGTAATTTTAATGAGTTTTGCGAACTCTATGAGTGAACCATCATCGATGTGCTCACTCATATCAAAACACACAGGCAATTCACATTTGAATTCACAGACAGATCATATAATCACATATTGTATATCATTTCAATTTTTAATCTCAGAATAGTTTAGAAAACTCTTTTCAATCTTTCATTTAATACATATCAAATTGTATATGCAATGTACATGTGACTCACTTTCAATTGTTACTTTGTTGTGACTAAGTGCCTTTTTAACTGTCCCGTATTTATTGTGCATACCAGGCTCATTGATAACTATCCCGTATCTATTGGGGATACCGGGCTCATTTTAATACTAAGCCTGAGGCTCTTTATACATGTTTCTGAGCTTTAAGTTCTTTTTCACTGGCTACTTCGGTCACAACTTCCTTTATCTAATCATGCATATCATGTAATGAGATGCATAAATTATCGCATTATATGCAATCGATCACTTTCATTCATCATATATTATCACTTTCACATTTTCATCGGACCTAGGTCCGGCGTTCAACATTCGTATTGAGTACACTTATTTCTTTCAGATTCACATTTAATGAAGCACTTCTAATACAATCTTGATAATCAAACTCCTCGGACTGTCAATGTCCGAAATTTTCATATTCACACAATTATTAGTTCAAGAATCGAAATTCAAGCAAATATAATTATTCCTAGTGAGAAACATCTAGGTTACTCACAGTATGCTCCATATAGCTATTGCCTTCATATCTCGACAACGTCTAGATGTTGTCATTCTATTTACGCTTCTATTTTATGTAATACACACATTTATACACATTAGTAATTTACACAATCACATAAGTATTCAATTATGCACATATGTATATATGTTGTTATATACAATGCATGCTCAATTTGAATATTCCCAGGTATGTATTTTTAAATAATAAATTTTAATCATTCAAACATCACTAAAAAAAGACATTTCACATTCAGGCCTTACCTATGATCGTGGTGGACCTTCCCACAATCGTGACAGAAGCTTGTGCAACAGGGCATGGTTGTGGGGACTCTGCCATGATCGTGAGAAAATCTAAATAATCCAAGCCACGATCTTGCCCTGTCTATTTTTCCCCAATTCTCATAAGATTTACCTACTTAGAAATAACACTAACACTTCGAAATTTTCGGATTACAAACCCTTTTAACCTACTTCAATTTATGATCATCTACCTCCCATTTTAATTACACTAAGTTCTTCAAACTTTGCTCATTTTGCCTTTAAAAATCACTTCTCATACATACATGTATATCTCCAGTTCAAGAATACTATACTAACATCTTATACATAGTTCATCATTTCTACTTCATTTTTACTTCAATTTCATTTTAATATCATTTACGCAAAAACATAACATAATCTCTATCATTCGCTAGTATACATAAATCCTTACTTCTTCTCGTTTCAAGAACATTACTCAACATCTTTCTTAAGCATAAATTTCATCTTCATTATTCCTTAAATCCCAATCTCTTTCGTCCATATAACAACCTATAATCTTTGGTTTTCATACTCTCAAAAATAGAACACAACATATTCATAACCTTAGTGTAGTAGTTCATTATAGCCTTATGTGTAGTGAGCCAATCCATACCTAAGATAAGGTCTATCTTGTTTAACTGCAATACAATCAGATCAGCTTCTAATTTAGTCTGATCAACTTGAATCATACACCTTTTACACACTTCTCCTATCATTATAGTACTAACTATCGAAGTATTCACTTTTAAACCACAATTCTTCATTTCTCTATCACATGTAGTCTAGATGTCAGACACGGTGCAATAAATGAATGTGTTGATCCTAGATCTAGCAATGCAAATGCTTCAAAATTAAAGACAAGCAACACATCTGCAACGATATCTAGGGAGTTATGAGCCTCCTGTCTAGTGATAACATAGATCTTCGCCTGAGACTATAGTCGATTACTCTGCACCCCAGTCCTGACGGTGGGACTAGCTAAACTCACTCTACCTCTCTCTCCAGATCCATTTGCTTTACTCTGTTGGATAATTTTTTTAGTCACTGTTCCTCCTCTCATTCCATACTATGCTCCAAAAACTATGGAACAGTCTTATAAAAACTGCGGAATAGTCTCTAATTTGATGCTCGTAGGAGTCACAATGAAGGCAAGCTCCTATTAACTTCTAACATTACCCACTATGTTTCTTCCCACATTGTTCACAATTGGTCATTTGTAGGGTTTGTCCAGTTGCTGGACCTTTTCCTCTACCAGACTACACAAAACTGCCTCTCTGTCTAAACCCTGACTGTCTCGATCTAGTCGATGGCTGAAAAGATTTATTCTGGTGCTTATTAAACCTTCTGCTAGAATCGACCTAAGACTCACTAGGTCTCTTCTTTCTGAGCCCTTGTCTATATTCTCCCTGACCATCTTTTAATAACTGTTCTATTTGGATCGAGGAAGCTCTTATCCTTATTTCCATGTTCAATCCATCTTCAAACCTTCTACACTTATCCTCTTTAGTAGGAATCAAGGCAACTGTATACCCCTATTAACTCATTGAATCTGATCTCATATTCTACTACGGTGTGATTGCCTTGCTTCAGATCCAAAAACTCTTTCATCTTTCTATCCAGGAAAATCTTGGGCATATAATTCTCCTTAAAGACTTTCAAAAAGTTTTCCCACATCAATCTGTAAGGTCGGGTGGCACTACTTGGAACAGTTTTCCACCACTGATATGATGGAGCTTGTAGTAGCGAGACCATATAGTCAAACTTCTCATCCGACTCGAAGTCCATCTGATCAAATATCTTTTCGGTTCTCTCTAGCCATCCTTTGGCCTCTACAAGGTTTGTACTTCCATAGAAGTCTACAGCCCCCTGCTTTTTCAGTTTATCATATCTCCTTTCCTTTCTCTCAGGAATTCTCAGAGGCATTTGGTCAGATTGAAGTACGGGAGACTCTCTATTAGCTCCTACAGACATTAGGTCAACTAATTCCTGAACTTGATAGGATAGACAATAACCTGGATTACTATATGAATTTCTCACTATATATCATATATATCATGTCTATATGCTTATATATATCCCTATGGATGGCAAATCATACTTTGATACCAAACTTGTAGCGCACCACTGGGATAGGGCACACATTCGAACATCTCTAAGGACATTTGAGGACATACCCTACGATAGTGGTGTGCTAAAGTAGCCACATTCACTTAATATGGCATGGTAAATAAATAAAAGATATTCTAAATATCAATTCCTCATTCTATTGACAAAAAATAGTTACAATGTAGCATTACACTCCATGATTCATATATGTACAGTATCACAAATATCTAAGAGCATATAGCTCCTTTACAAAAAATGCTACATAGAATGAGAACTAAACCAAAACATTCTATCTAAACTCCACAGTCTCAACTGACTGACCTTTGAGCCATTTCTTGAGTCCAAAATGTAGTACTAGGTTTCTTCTAATTTGTCTTGGAAGCTAAGTCTCCTCTCTTGTACCTACAAAGCTACGTTGCATTTTTTATGAGTTTTACAAACTTAGTTAGTGAACCATTATCGATGCTCTCACTCATATCAACACACATAGGCAATTCACATTTCAATTCACTTACATATCAAATAATCACATATTGCATATCATTTCACATTTTAATTTCAAAACAGTTCAGAGAACTCATTTCAATCTTTCATTTAATACATATCAAATTGTATATATAATGCATATGTGACTCACTTTCAATTGTTACTTTGTTGTGACCGAGTGTCCTTTTAACTGTCTTGTATCTATTGTGGATACTAGGCTCATTGATACCTGTCCCATATCCGTTGGGGATACCGGATCATTTTAATAGTGAGCCTGAGGCTCTTTATACACATTTATGAGCTTTAAGCTCTTTTTGACTGGCTACTCTAGTCACAGCTTCCTTTATCTGATCATACATATCATGTAATGAGATACATCAATTATCGCATTATATGCAATCAATCACTTTCATTCATCATGTATTATCACTTTCACATTTTCATCGGACTTAATTCCGACATTCAACATTCATGTTGAGTACACTTATGTCTTTCAGATTCATATTCAATGAAGCACTTCTAATATGATCTTTATTATCAAACTCCTTGGACCATTAATGTATAAAATTATCACATTCACACAATTTTCAATTCAATAATTGAAATTCAAGCAAATAAAATTATTCCTAGTGAGAAATATCTAAGTTACTCAGAATACATTCTAGATAGCTATTGCCTAGATGTTCCGGCAATGTCTGGATGCTGTCATTCTATTTGCACTTCTATTTCATACAATACAGACATTTATACACATTACTAATTTGCATAATCACATAAGCATTCACTTATACACATATATATATACATATTATATACAATGCATGCTCAATTTGACTATTCTTGGTTATATATCGTTAAATAACAACTCTTGATCATTCAAACATCACTTTAAAAAATAACATTTCATGTTCAGGCCTTGCCCATGATCTTGGTGGACCTTCCCACAATTGTGACAGAAGCTGGTGCAACAGGCCATGATCATGGGGACTCTACCACGACTATGACAGAACCTAAATAATCCACGCCACGATATGATCACACACTGTCGGCTGCGATCATGCCTAGTCTATTTTTCCCTAATTCTCACGAAATTCACCAACTTAGAAACAACACTAACACTTCAAATTTTCCAGATTACAACCCTTTTAACCTACTTCAATTCATGATCATCTAGCTTCTATCTTGATTACAATAAGGTTCCTTAAACTTTGCTCATTTTTCCAAAAATAACTTCTTATACATACACATATATCTCCAATTCAAGAATAATATACTAACATCTTTCATAACACATCCAACACATCTTATACATAGTTCATCATTTTTACTTCATTTTTACCTCAATTTCATTTCAATATCATTTACACAAAAATAGAACATAATCCCTATCATTCACTGGAATATATAAATCCTTACTTCTTTTCATTTCAAGAACATTACTCAACACCTTTCTTAAGCATAAATTTCATCTTCATTTTCCTTAAATCCCAATCTCTTTCATCCACATAATAGCCTTTAATCCATGGTTTTCATACTCTCAAAAACAGAACATAACGTATACATTCATTCATCAAATTTTTGCACTCATTCAAACACCATTTTCATAACTAATCCATCTCAAAACATCTTTAACACATCTCATAATCTATTTTTGATCATTTACTAAAAATAGAACATAAACCTTCATATATATTCATCCACGTTACACATATATTCAATACCATTATCATGATCATTAAATCTCAAAATAATCACCGTATATGATTGATTTAAAGCAACCTATGAAGATCAGAAACACCGTAGTGTCTAAGAACAGAAATAGTTGTAACCCTTTCTAAGCATGCCTATTTACCTATAACTAGGACTTGCAAGTTAAAACAAATCATATCATATTTCAGAGTCACATGCAAGAAAAATAATGCATAACATACGAAGTTATTCCCCTATGCTCAATTTGGAAGAGTTCATTCATGCCCGATCAAATTTAATATGCCTTATGAACATATGCCTTTGCAATAATGCTTCAATGAAACCATTAACATATATATACACATTACATGTATAAGAAGTTTCATATTACCCTAATACAGTGTTTACTATGTTTCAAAGACATCCAAAAGGGTTCGGGTGAGATGCGGTAACCATTAGAATCGAAACAATGATCTGGCTGTGAAAGAAGACAAGGTCACAATCATGACACCCATGTCACGATTGTGACAAAAAGCTCACCATTCTATACCTGTACTTGTTTTATCACAAGCATATAGTAAACGCTCAAATCAGGTCTTAAGTCTTCTATACATTAGTTCTCCTATGTCTTAAATTTCTTATGGTATAAATTTCATACAATTTAGTGTGTTATTCTAATAGTTATACCTAAAATAATATAGTATTATTTTAAGAGCTATACCTAAAATAATACAGGATGTTCTAAAGCAGGAACAACAATTAGAACTCAACTTCAAACCAAATTTCAAAACCTTTAAAGACATAATTCAAATTCAACTCCTTTATAAAAGTTGTAGACCTATCTTTTTAGTTTAATCCCCAACTAAAATTATCCCTTTTGAATATCTACAGGTCAAGCTATGGCTAAAATATTGAAGTCTTTTCTATGGAACCACTCCATCTAGCGAGGTACACATTTCTATTAACTAACTTCAGTCTTATTATGTAAGAAAAATATAAATACTTCTCTTAACAAAAATTCTCACGTTACACTCAAAATCTCAAACAATATATATAATGCCCCAACATATACCTTAGAAGTATTATAGCATGTCTAGAGCGTATTAAAAGGTGAACATAATAAATTAAGTACATCTTAGTGAGAGATGTAAAGGTACCTAATGTAAAAGACAAGGACAAATGGATAATTTGTTCGCTTCGGCATGGACATACATACTTCGACGTGAAATATGTATGGAAATTTTTGATATGTTTGCTCAGATTTATAAATGTGATGTGAGGGGAATTGATAAAGCAAGCCTTCCATAAGTAAATGGGATGTTTTCGGTTAAATTGGATGTATTTTTGTGTTGCTCTTGCATGATAAGACTGAAGTTAGTTGATTTGGGATGTGTACCTCATTGAATGGATAGGATCCACTGAATATACTTCTGTAATTTAGACATATCTTGGTCTGTATACATCTAAATTGGATAGTTCTAATTGGAAATTAATCTAGAGACATAGATCTAAAACGTTCATGAAGGAACTCAAATCTAATTCTGTAACATCTCGTTACCCATATTGAGGCTAGATTAGCAAATATGAGAGATTAGTAAGAAATTAGAAAATGCATTTCATGCTCATGCATTATATGACATGCTCATACTCTTGAATATTAAATTTTTGGAGAATTTTAGGAAATTTTTAGAAATTTTGGGTATTTTCTAACTAGGAAAAATGCCAAATGGCAAGACAATTGATGAATAGCAGTAGAATTAAGAGTCAAATGGCAGTGAAAATTTTTGTTAATGACTTTAGGATTTAATGACTAATTTCATTGAAATTTGGAGACAATTGGAGTAGGAATTGGAATTGATTGGACTAGTTAATTAAAAGAACTACTTGAAAGCCTTAGAAATGGGACATGTGGCAAGTGACACCATGTCTTTATAGTCACTTTTTTTTTTCATTTGAAAGACCATTAAGTGTTTTGTCTTTCATTTTACTCTTGCTCTCTCCTTCTTTTTCTTGGCTTGCTTTCTTCTTCTCCTCCATTGTCATTTTCTCCACTCACTCTCACCTCACCCAAGTTGAACCTTGCATCCATCTTTCAATTGCTACTTCCATCTTATTGTTTCTTTCATTTACTACAAGAAAACACACCCGAATCCATCTTTAGAAGATGAGATCAAGTGAATGCTTGGGAGCTAAGGTTGACTAATATTTTGAAGATTTTGAAGAGAAATCAAGTAAGTTATGTTTTAAATATCATGGGTATGGTTAAATGAAGCTAGAATGATGAGTAAATTAAGATTGATGACTTGATTATGTGAGTTTTTATGTGTGTGTCGTGGGTGATCAAAAATTCATGTAAATGTCTAGCTTTTGTATATATGTATGATCATTAATGACCTATAAATTGTTATAGAGATAATGTTGAGGTAGAATGATCATTTTAATTGGTGTTATATGAGTGCTGTAAATTGAAGAATGAATGGCTAAATGTACAGGTTCTGTTTTGGTTAATGATCAAACATAGCTTATGAATTGTTTGTGAATGAAATTGAGTTGAAATAGAGTGGAGAATGAAGAGGAAATGAAGTAGAAAAGATGATCTAGGTTCAAGGTAGGTTAGATGTAAAATGTTGGAAGTATCAAATTTGGAAAATTGGAAGAGAGCTGGAAAATGTTAGCAGCAACATTTTCACTGATTATGCTTCTGTCTCTTAGCCATAACTTGTTCTGTAGTTATCTAAATGAGATTATTCTTAATCTGGATTAAACTAGAGATATATGGCTATATTTTTCATGAAGATACCAAATTTTAATTCTGTCGTTAAGAGTCTCAAAAATTGACATGAAGTTGAGAACTGGGTGCAGCAAATGGGAAGATGAATGCTAGAAAATGTAACTGTAACATGTCCACTAATTATGCTTCTGGTTTTTAGCCATAACTTGTCCTGTAGTTATCCTAATGGGATGATTTTTGATTTGGAGTAAACTAGAGACATAGGGCTACAATGTTTCTGAAGAAAGCGAATTTTAATTATATCTATAAGAAGTTCAAAATCTTGAAATTGAGTTTTGACAGAGGTTGTAGTATTACCTAAGACAAAAATCATGTCTTGTTGATATTGAATAAACTGTATTGATAGATGCAGAATTAGACAAAGGTTTATTTACAAAAGTTGTAGTTTATTCTCTTATATTTCAATTTATATAAAGTTCATAATTTTTAAATGTGGGAATTGAGAGATATGAGTTGTACAATTTGACAGCATGACCATGTACAAGCCAAAGTTTCAAATGTGTTCAGTCTGTAGTATTTTGAGAATAACTCATAGAATACTGAACGAAATTAAATGATATTGGTTTCATTGGAAACTTAAGAGATAGGAAAAAAATTTTCTAGATGAAAGTATCCTCACATTACTTCATTTTCTTGGTCAAAAAGAACATGGAAAGTTGATCCGAAAGTGTGTCTTAGTAAAAATCTGAATTGAAGAAAAGAGATATGAATTTTGATTTTATGGTATTATTCAGGTATAAACCATAAATATTGATGATACTTATGTGAGTTTGGAAATATGTATGATTATGTGATGAGAATAATGGAAAGATACCTGGGATTTTCATGAACATGCATTGTACATATTTCATATACATACATATGCATAAATGAATACTTATAATTGAGCTAAAGAGTGATATGTGTATATTGCTTGTTTTAGAGGTGCAATCGGAACGTCAACCTCCAGATGTTGCCAGAACTTCCAAGAATTAGCTTCGGGAGCAACTTGTGAGTAACCTAGACAGTTTCACTTAATTACTTGTTTGCTTAAATTCTGTTATAAATGATTGAATGAATGTGTTTTGATTGTGATTTTGGATAATGAAGGTCCGGTGACTATGATTTTGGAATGGGATATTGAAGTGCGGCTTGAATGTGAATGTGATGAACTATGTGCTTCATCATATGATTGATTATGATAGATGCATTCCATACATTAGTGCACAATCAGATAATGGCAGTTGTGATTAGAGTAAGGCTCATTTTACATAGTTCAGGCACTTGGTCACAACAATGTAAAAATTGGAAAGGAGTCTCATGAACATTCCTTATGCATTTTGTTATGTATGGTTAATTGATTGAAATGCATAATTGCCTATGCTTAAGTGAAAATGTGATACATGATCAATCATGAGAAAATGTGATTATTTGTTATGTGAGATGATGTATTGCATGAATTGAGTAAACCATCGATGATGGTTATCTCTTTGAGTTTGCAAAACTCACCAAAATTGCAACATTGTCTTTTCAGGATCGAGAGACAACTCTAGCTATTGAGAGGCTCTATCTTCCGTGTGGATTGTGATTTTTTTCTAGAAGTCATGGCTCAAAGGTCGGTCAGCTGGGATTTTTGGACAGCTTAGCTAGATTGTATAAATATTTTCCTCTTTCAGGTAATACTTTTGTACTTGGTTGATGTTGTACATGTAGTAAAGGTTGAAGGATACAATGTAGGCTTTCGGTTTTGTGAAATGAAATGAGGAAAAAGTTGGATTTTAAAATATTGTGATTTCTATTGATGCTTTATAAGTGAATAATAATATGAGGCCATGTCAAGTTAATGTAGCGATCGATAATAGCCCGCTCTTATCATAGGATATATATCAAAATGACCTTCAGGCATTCCGGTGTGTACCCTATGGTAAGGCTGCGCTACAGATTCTGCCTCTAAGAGGTTTGAATTCTAGTTTGGAGTTGAGTTCTAACCGTTGGCCTTATTTTCGAATAGCCTATAGTTTTTTGGGTTTAACTCCCGATATAATTAACCAAATTGCATGAAATTTATATCATTAGAAAATTAAGACACAGGGGAATGAAAGTAATTGATAAGATCATAGGCAAATGTGGGAATTAAAGGAAGAAGAAGGACCAATATGCAATTTTCCTAAAGTTAACTCATGTACCAATAAGATTAAAGCATGTGTGTCCAATGGAATCATAACACATGGTCCAATAGAATTATAACACATGGTCCCATAGAATTATAACACATGGTCCAATAGCATTGCAACACATGGTCTAATAGAATTGTAACATGTGGTCCAACGGGATTGTAACATATAGTCCAATAGGATTGTGATATATGGACCAATGAGATTGAAACATGTGTCTAAGACTAGAACATTCATAAAAATGCATATAGAGAAGGGAGATGGACGAAATTTGATGGCTTAACTTAATTTTTTTCTCCTCTCCATTCCACCTTCTTCATCACATCATTTTTCACTTGGTGATTCAAGCAAAACTAAAGAGAAAGGGAAGCAAAAAAACATTAGAAGAACTACTTTGTCAATTTTAAGGTTTGGGACTTCACTTAGTTGATTTTTGTATTTGTGTATGATTGAATGGACATAAAGATTCATTTGGATGTGGAATTTTTGCTGGCATGCTGCTTTGTTGTTATTTTGGTGTTTTCTTGGATATAATTGGTTGAATATGACAAGAGAGCATTGTGTAGTGGAATTCTATCTAGGGTTTATTTGAGTTAGTCATATTTTTTGAGTCATAACTC
Organism: Erythroxylum suave; assembly: GCA_027563595.1. Lineage (NCBI taxonomy): Eukaryota > Viridiplantae > Streptophyta > Magnoliopsida > Malpighiales > Erythroxylaceae > Erythroxylum > Erythroxylum suave. Next base: position 41,573 of record JAOSBN010037453.1, read on the forward strand.
AGACTAAAGATCCCTAAATTATGTGATTTTAGTTACATATGAAAGCTCAGACATAGAAGAGACTCTGACGTAATTTGGGCTCTATGACCTTGGAAATTGAGATCGAAAAAGGTGACCTGATGTTGCCCCAATTTTGGAGCAGCTTGTGATAGTTTGCTTATATCTCATGATTTAGAAGTCAAAATGGTCTTATTGTTAGTGATGTAGAAACTTAAGATATAGAGGAACAATTTGTTAGAAAAACCTATCACCCAAAAACCTCAGTTTCTATGTCAAAATGGCCATACAAAAAACAAGTCCTGAGAAAATCTATAAAAAGGTTAGGAAGGTGAAAAACTTAGTTTTGTGCAATTGTTAAGATATATAAGGTTAGGGCTTTTTAACAATGGTTTAATTAAACCTAATTGAGATTAAAAATGAATCTAGATGATGTTAGATTAATAGAGTAAAAGGTAATTGAGTTATGGTTCATTAATGGAGATAATTATTTAAAGGATGTGAGGTTAATTAAAAATATGTCAAATGTTGAAAATAATGATGTGTTTAAAGATGAATGTGTTCTTATGGATACCAATGTGTTTCAAAAGGTTTATGTGATGCGAATTGAATATGATTGTTTGCAAATTGGAACTTTGTGTCATGATATGGAATAGGAAATACATAATGCCTTTAATGGTACATTATTACAAATGTTAATGCTTATAAGGTATGAATAGTTGGATGTGCACATATATATGTTCGATTTGAGGAAAGTGGAATAAAGACTTAACATCTTTTACTTGTGATTGTGAAATCTGAAAAGAATAATTTTAATACTATCAAGTCTTAGTCGTGGGTAAATAGGTATGCCAAGAAGGTCTGCAGATGCTTCTGGACACATTTAAGGTGTCGACACTTCAGCGTCTCCTAATAATGATACTTTGGTATCTGAGACATACATCTCTCCTGATATTGACACTTCAGTGTCTTTTGATATTGAGACATAAGTCTCTCCTATTTTGTGATACTGATAATGTTATCTCCTGTATTAGTCCTGTTACCTACTTCTGTAAAAATGATTGGCCGACTAACTTGTTTTGTATTATGATATATTTCCAATTCCAAAATAAGATAAATTCTGATTCGATATAAATTAAGTTTAGTTCTGATACAACTAATTGCTAATATGATATAAACAAGATTTGCTAAGATATTTTAAAGTTTTGTATTGTGATCCTGATTCTATTGAGAAACTTATAAATGTGAATTAAGTTTATATTCTATTCTGATATGTTATATTCTGATCTAAAGCAAATGTCATTGAATGTTCAGTAATTTGAACAATTAAAGATTGTCTGAGATTTGATATGATTCATTGTATGTGAATGCTAGACGATTGTTAGAAACAATCGTTGGATTATATGTTGTTTAGTTATTCCCCACTAAGCTATATGCTTAGCACGATGGTTTTTCCCCCGTTTAGGTTCTTATAAGAAGACTTGAGACTGGGACAAAGACAACCACAGTGGCTATGAAGATTGTGTTTTGTTTTGGAAATGTTCAGTTTGTTTTGAGTTGTTCTTCAATGTAATGGGATATGTTGTATTTTGTGTTTTACTTAATGGTTGTAAAAACCTTAATACAGTTTGGAATTGGATTTAAGGCTTATATGTAATAAGTATAATGTGTATGTTATGTTCTGAGTATAACCCAACCAATGATGAATGAAATGGTATCGACATATGGGGCATGTTGTTATTGAACACTAACTTTTAATAATAAATATGGGATGGTGTCTAGTAATATGTATCTCTAACCTAGTATTTCCCAAATAATGTAAAAGTTGTACAAGACTGTGTTAGTCTTATATTTCATAGTAGTCCTTACTACTTCGTTAAAGGATTGAGTATAAGTGTAGGACATATGAGGTTGTTCTCTAACACAGTGTCTTGTTCTCACTATATTACTTTCTATTACTCTCAACTTTTTAGGCACTTCTTGGGGTCTTTTAATAGGAATAAACATGTGAGATAAACACATAGGGGTGCTAAGGATATAGGACATGCACAATGCCATATTTTCCCCTATGCTCTTTTATTTTGCTTTCGACTTCTTAACTATAACATGGTGTGCTTCAAAGCAAAATGTTATGTATTTCTCTGAACTTCTTAAATATGAATGGGAGCTAGTTAAATTGGGTAAACATTGTATTGTGTTTCCTATAAATTTGTAGAAATCAAATGACATTAAGTTTAAGTAGAATAAAATGAGCTAATAATTAATCACCATTAATTCATACTTCAACCCATGAGGCTTAAAGCCAACAGGTCATTTGATTATGAAGAAACAAGTTACAATTTTCTTAATGACTATAGGATATAGTGAGACAACTATAGTAAATATAGAATGTTTTCAATGTTCAACTGGGACAATTTTAAAATATTTTTGTAAAGTCTTATATATAATTTGTTGGACCCCAAATTTTTCTTAGAAATTATTTTATTAAATTAGCAAGCATGAATATAAATTAGAATTCTTGAATTAGTAATTTTTGGAGTTTAATTAGGTATATAATTAATTACGTGTGGTTGCATGGATTAAAAAGGAAGAGTTAGAATTAAGTTAAGGGGTTAGAAGGAATTAGATTAAATATGGAAGGGTATGCTTGGAAAGACAAAAGCTTGTCTTAAACTAATAAGAAAAGAAGAGAAGAGAGTCGTGTATAGTAAGAAAGAAAAAGAGAGAAAGTCGTAGAAGAAACTAGAAGAAGAGAAAGAGAAACCAAAGCATAGAAAGAAGAAGAAGGAAAGAAAGAAAAAGGAGATAAGAAGTGGAGGAAGAAGGTTCAACTGAGTTTTAGGTAACCCTTTATCTATTTTCTTGTTTTGGTAGAAGAAGAAAGCAGAGAAACTAGATTTTTATATGCTGAAAATGAAGAGTGAAAGAAGAGGAACAAGAGATTTATGTTATTATATTTTCATGAACTTTTAATTAGATCTTAGTTCTTTTAGCTTAGATAAACTAAGAATAGATTAAGTCTAAGTTCATTTTTAGATAATAGAGCTTTATGGAAGTTCTAGTTTTATATGATGTTTGAATGAAAATAGCTTTGTTTGAAGGGTACCAAGAACTTCGAAATCAAGAGCAAGAGGAAGAACAAACTTGAGCTTGGATTTACAAGTAAATAGGTGGGTAGTATGTTATAGTTATTATGATGATGAGCTAAAATATTTGCTTGTACATATGCTAAATTGCTTGTCTTGAATCATTGTGAACACGAGAAAAATGTTATGTGAATTTGATATTATGTTTACTTTGAAAGGTACTGCATTTTGTATTGATGAAAAAGAGAAAAACTTTAAAAAGCATAAAAATATGAATATGATATGAAATATGTAAGCATTGGAAATTTTCTTGTGTGGATAAGAGAGATACCATTCTGTTTGCCAGGTGCACGTTGACCTAAAACCTTCTCCTAGCTGCCCGCTTATGGTACATGAGCTCCGAAAAATGGACTCATTCTATTCATGGTGTAAACTTCGGTTTCATCATTCTATTTTATAGGATTCTCTCAAGCCATTATTTTTGTGCATTGCATCTTGAATTGTTGAACATAGATCATAATTGAGTGTTATGGTTTGATTATTAAATTAACATATGATCTTATTTGTGTTATACTATATTCTTGACTATGTGAATTCTCAGAATTAAGAAATTGTGGATAATATAATCTGCCTAGATCAAAATGCAATGAATATATATATATATGTTATGCATGCATGTTTGATACATCTCAAATGATTCTCTACATCAATCAACTCAAGGACATCAACAAGGAAAATAGGAAAAATTATATGTTCATGATCAATCATCTTATCGACTAAGCTTGTCTTCATTGTATTCATCATCTATCAAGTTTTTGTTTTAACAAGATATCATACATACAACAAACAGGCACATAATTCCAGAGATGCTAGACGATATACACGCATGTTTGATACATCTCAAATGATTCTCTACATCAACCAACTCAAGGACATCAGTAAGGAAAATAGGAAGAGTTATATGTTCATGTTCAATCATCTTATCAACTAAGCTTGTCTTCATTGTATTCATCATCTATCAAGTTTTCATTTTCTTTCTTTTATGACTTATTTTAAGACTAAAGCTCAACTCAAACATTTAATCAAGCACTATTCTAAAGTAGAAGAAAATCAGAATAAATGGATCAAAAGATATGAAGGATATTTAGAAATAGCAAAGACTCGAGAAATAGCAAAGATATGAAGGATATAACCGATTTTAATTCATTTTTCTTCTGGTATTTTTTATAATTGTTTGGATATTTTTTCTTAATCTATTAAATTAATTCGGATATGTCCATTACAATGATCCATTCTAATACATTTAATCAAGCACTATTCTGAAGTAGAAGAAAATCACAATAAATGGATCAAAAGATATGAAGGATATCTAGAAATAGCAAAGATTAATAACAATTACCAACTAGAATATGAAGCAACTCAAATGATTCTATTCGGATTAATTTTAAGTCATAAGAAAGTAAAATTAGCACAACAAAATATAGAATATTTAGGTATTGAATTTCAAAATGGATATTTAAAATTACAACC
>JAOSBN010037551.1:0-46166 GCA_027563595.1 Erythroxylum suave
TCTGCTTTTCATTCTGTCTTATCTTTGTTTGTCATCAAAATCACTTTATACGTGAAGTCAAAATTCTGACTTAACAACTGTACCTAGCGACTGTGCCCACGACACGTTTTGCCCGTCGAAGGTGCACCAACGTGTTGTTTTCCTATCAAAGGTGCCTAGTGGCCGTGCCAATGGGTTGTTTTCCCACCGATGGTGCCCAACGGGTTGTTTTGCCCAACAAATGTGCCAATGGACTGTTTTGCCACCAAAGGTGCACCAACATGTTGTTTTCCCCACCAAAGGTGCCCAGTAGGCTCTCTTTCCCACAGAAGGTGCCTAGCGAACTTGCCAATGAGCTATTTTTCCCATTGAAGGTGCACTAATGGGTTGTTTTGCCTATCGAAGGTGTCTAGCAACCATGCCAAAGGGCTATTTTTCCCTCGGAAGGTGCGCTGACGTGCGATTTTGGCCGCCGAAGGTGCCTAATAGGCTTTTTTTCCCATCAAAGATGCCTAAGCAAAGGTGAACCAACCTGCTATTTTACCCACAAAAGGTGAACCAACGTGTTGTTTTGCCCATCGAAAGTGCACCAACCTATTGCTTTGCCCATCGAAAGTTCCCAACAAGCTATTTTTCCCACCGAAGGTGACTAGTGACCCCATCAATTGGTTGCTTTGCCCACCAAAGGTACTCAATAGTTTATTTTTCCCAATGAAGGTGCCTAATGACTGTGCTGACAGGGCTATTTTGCCCATCGAAGGTCCACCGATGAGTTGTTTTGCTCACAGAAGGTGCCTAACGACCATGCTAGAGCGTTGTTTTGCCTACCAAAGGTGCACCAACGTGATATTTTGCCCGCTTAAGGTTCCCAATGGGCTATTTTTCCCACCAAAGGTGCCTAGGGACCATGCCAAAGGAATGTTTTGCTTACCAAAGGTTAACCAAAGTGTTGTTTTACCCACCGAAGGTGCCTGACGGGCTATTTGTCCCACCGAAGGTACCTGGCGACAGTTCTGAAGGGATGTTTTGCCTACCGAAGATGCACCAACGTGTTATTTTACGTACTGAAGGTGCCCAAGAGAATGTTTTTCTCACCAAAAGGGCCTAGCGATTGTGCCAACAGGCTATTTTGCCAACTAAAGGTGCACTAATAGGCTGTTTTTCCCACCGAAGTTGTCTAGTGACTGTGCCGACAAGCTGTTTTGCCCACAGAAGGTGAACCAATGGGGTTGCTTTTCCTACCAAAGATGCCTAGGGACCGTGTCAAAGGGTTGTTTTTCCCACCGAATGTATGCTAATATGCTATTTTGCCCACCAAAGGTGCCTAACGAGTTGTTTTCCCACCGAAGGTACCTAGCAACCGTGCCAATAAACTATTTAGCCCACTGGAGGTGCACCAACTGGCTTTTTTCCCACCAAAGGTGCCTAGAGACCATGCAGATTGGCTGTTTTCCCCACCAAAGGTGCACCAACATTCTATTTTTCCCACTGACCGTGCCTAAGGACCTTCCCGATGGGCTGTTTGTCCAAAGAAGGTCCACCAAGGAATTGTTTTTCCCACCAAAGGTGTCTAACGACAGTGCAGATGGGCCATTTTGCGCTCCGAAGGAACCCATCGGGTTATTTTCCCACCAAAACTACACCAACGTGCTGTTTTGCCCACTGAAGGTGCCCAATGAGCTATTTTTTCCACTGAAGGTGCCTAGAGACCCCAACGACGGGCTGTTTTGCCCACTAAAGGTAACCACTGGGCTATTTTCCCACTGAAGGTGCCTAACAACTATGCCAACTGGCTGTTTTGCCCACCTAAGGTGCATCGGCGAGTTGTTTTACCCATAGAAGGTGCCTAACGACTATGCCAAAGGGTTATTTTGCCCACCAAAGGTGCACCAGCGTTCTATTTTACCCACCAAAGGTGCCCAATGGGCTGTTTTTCTCACCGACGTTACCTGGTGACCCTGCCGAAGGACTATTTTACTAACCGAAGGTTCACCAATGTGCTGTTTTACCCACTGAAGATGCCTAGCAACCATGTCAACGGGTTGTTTTTCCCACCGAAGGTTTATCGACATGTTCTTTTTCCCACCTAAGGTGCCTATCGACCATGTCAAAGGGCTGTTTTTCCCAACAAATATGCACCAATGTGCTATTTTACCCACCAAAGGTGAGAAATGAGCTATTTTCCAACCACCGATGCCTAGCGACAGTGCCGACGTGCTATTTTTCCTACTGAAGGTGCCCAGCAACCCTACCGATTGGGTTGTTTTTCCCACTGAAGGTGCACCAACCTACTGTTTTCCCCACCAAAGATGTCTGGCGATCATGTCGACTGACCATTTTACAGATAGAAGGTGAACCAACGGGCTATTTTCGATACCAAGGATGCCTAGCGACCATGTCAAAGGGTTGTTTTTCCCACCGAATGTATGCCATTATGCTATTTTGTCCACCGAAGGTGCCCAATGGGCTGTTTTCCCACCAAAGGTGCCTAGCAACTGTGTCAACGAACTGTTTAGCCCATCAAAGACGCACCAATGGGCTATATTCCCATCAAAGGTGCCTGATGGCCGTGTGGATAGGCTATTTAGCCCACCGAAGGTGCACCAACATGTTGTTTTTCCCATTGAAGGTGTCTAGTAACCCTGCTGATGGGTAATTTGGCCCACAGAAGGTGCACTAACTCGCTATTTTTCCTATCAAAGGAGTCTAGCGATGATGTCGATGGGTTGTTGTACCCAGTGAATGTAAACCAAGTGGTTGTTTTTCCCACTAAAGGAGCCTAGTGACCGTGTCGATGGGCTATTTTGCCCATCGAAGGTGCACCAACATGCTGTTTTTCCCACCAAAGGTGCCAAGTGACTGTGCCAACATGCTAGAGGGTAGTTTTGCCCACCGAAGGTGAACCAATGTACTATTTTTCCCATCGAAGGAGCCCAACAAGTTGTTTTTCCCACCAAAGGTACCTAGCGAAGGTTCCCAAGGGACGTTTTGCCCACTAAAAGTGCACCAATAGGCTTTTTCCCTACCGAAGGTGACTAGTAACCGTGCTGACGGGCTGTTTTGCCCATTGAAGGTGCACCAACGTGCTGTTTTTCCCACTGAACGTGCCTAGTAACCTTGCCGATGGGTTGTTCAACCCATAGAAGGTGCATCAACATCCTATTTTTCCTACTAAAGGTGTCTAGGTATGGATGGGTGGTTTCGGCCACCGAATTTGAACCAAGGCGTTATTTTTCCTACTGAAGGTGCCTAGCAATCATGGCGACGGGCTATTTTGCCCATCAAAGGTGCACCAACATCCTATTTTTCCCACCAAAGGAGCCTAACAACCATGTCGAAGGGTTGTTCTGCCCACCAAAGGTGAACCAACATACTGTTTTGTCCACCGAAGGAGCCCAACGGGCTGTTTTTCCCACCGAAGCTACCTAGTGACTATGCGAACGGGTCATTTTGCCCAACAAAGGTGCACCAATGGGCTGTTTTTCCCATCGAAGGTGCCTAATGGCCATTCCAACGGGCTGTTTTTCCCATCAAAGGTGCCAACAGGCTATTTTGCCCCTGAAGGTCCACCAACATGCTATTTTTCCTACGAAAGGTGCCCAATGGGCTATTTTTCCAATAAAAGGTGCCTAGCAACCTTGCCAACGAGCTATTTTCCCCAACGAAGGTGCACCAACAGGTTGTTTTGCCCATCGAAGGTGCCTACTGACCATGCCAAAGGGTTGTTTTGCCTACTGAAGGCAACATTTGTTTTCCCAACCGAAGGTGCTCGTGGGTTGTTTTTCTCACCGAAGGTCCACCAACGTGTTGTTATGCCCACCAAAGATGCCCAATGAGTTGTTTTTCCCACCAAAGATGCCTAGCGACCCCACCGACGGGCTCTTTTGCCCACAAAAGCTACCCAACAGGCTATTTTTCCTACCGAAGGTGCGTAGTGACTGAACCAACGGACTGTTTTGCCTAAGGAAGGGGCACCGACGGGTTGTTTGGCAAACAGAAGGTGCCTAGCGACTGTGTCAAAGGGCTATTTTACCCATCGAAGGTGTACCAATAGGCTATTTTGCCCATCAAAGGTGCCCAACGGGCCTTTTTTTCATTGAACAGATTATTTTCACCACAAAAGTTGCACCAACCTTTTGTTTTTCACACCGAAGATGTCTAGCGACTGTGCCGATAGGTTGTTTTGCCCATAGAAGGTGAACCAACAGGCTATTTTTCCTACCAAAGATGCCAAAGGGCTGTCTTTTGCACCGAATGTATGCCAATGTGCAGTTTTACCCATCGAAGGTGCCCAACAAGCTGTTTTCCCACTGAAGGTGCCTAGCAACCATGCCAATGAACTATTTAGCCCACCGAAGGTGCACCAATGGGCTTTTTTACCGTTTAAGGTGCTTAGTGACTGTTCGGACGGGCTGTTTTGCCCACCGATGATGCGCCAACGTGCCATTTTTCTTACCAAAGGTGTCTAACGACAGTACAGATGGGTCGTTTTTCCCACCGAAGGTGCACCAATGTGTTGTTTTTCCCATCAAAGGTGCCTAGCAGCCGTGCTAACGGGTTGTTTTCCCCACAGAAGGTGCCCAACGGGCTGTTTTGCACATCAAAGGTGCCAACGGGTTGTTTTGCCACCAAAAGTGCACCAACAAGCTGTTTTTCCCACCAAAGGTCCCCAACAAGCCTTTTTTCCCACCAAAGGTCCCCAACAAGCCTTTTTTCCTATAGAAGGTGCTAGCAACCTTGCCAAGGAGTTGTTTTCCCCACCGAAGCTGCCTAGCGATTGTGTTAAAGGGATATTTTACCCATCGAAGTTATTTCGTCGTGCTATTTTGCCCACCGAAGGTTCCCAACCGACTTTTCTACCCACCAATGATGCCTAATGTTCGTGCCGAAGGGCTACTTTTCCCACCAAAGGTGAATGAACATGCTGTTTTGCCCACCAAAGGTGCCCATCGGATTGTTTTTCTGACCGAAGCTGCACCAACATGTTGTTTTGCCCACCGAAGGTGCCTAAGGAGCTATTTTTCCCACCGAGAGTGCCTAGCGACCCCTCCTACGAGCTATTTTGGCCACCGAAGGTACCCAATCGGCTATTTTTCCCACCGAAGGTGCCTAGCGACTGTGCCAACGGGCTGTTTTGCCCACTGAATTTGTACCAACATGTTGTTTTTCTAACTGAAGGAGCCTAGCAACCGTCTCCAAGGGGTGTTTCCCCCACCGAAGGTGAAGCAACTTACTGTTTTACCCTCCGAAGGAACCCAACAGGCTATTTAGCCACCGAAGGTGCACCAACATATTGTTTTCGCATGGAAGGTGCCCAACGGGCTTTTTCCCATAGAAGGTGCCTAGCGACTGTGCCAACGAGTTGTTTTCCCCATCGAAGAAGCACCAGCGGGTTGTTTTATACACAGATGGTGCCTAGTGACCATGGAAAAGGGTTGTTTTTCTCACCAATGTGCTGCCGTTGTGTTATTTTTCCCACTGAAGGTACACTAACGTGCTAGTTTCCCTACCAAAGGTGCCCAACAGGCCCTTGTTCCCACATAAGGTGCCTAGTGACCATGTCAACGAGCTCTTTTCCTCACCAAAGGTGCCCAACAACTGTGCCAAAGGGCTATTTTGCCCACTGAAGTTATGCTGATGTGCAGTTTTGCCCACGGAAGGTGCCTAACGGACTTTTTTTCCTACCAAAGATTCCTAACCACCATGCCGAAGGATTGTTTTACCCACCAAAGGTGAGCCAATGTGTTGTTTTTCCCACTGAAGGTGCCTAACGGGTTGTTTTTCCCACCGAAGGTGTTCCAACGTGGCATTTTGCCCATCGAAAGTGCCTAATGAATTTTTTCCTCCCACCGAAGGTGCTTAGCTGCCTAACCGGTGGGTTGTTTTACCCATCAAAGGTATCCAACGGGCTTTGTTTCCCACCGAAGGTGCCTAGCGACTATGCCAACGAGTTGTTTTGCCCAACGAAAGTGCACCAACATGTTGTTTTTCCCAATAAAGGAGCCTAGCGTCTGTCTCGAAGGGCTGTTTTGCCCATTGAAGGTGAACCAACGTACTATTTTACCCACCGAAGGAGCCGAACAGGCTATTTTTCTCACCGAAGGTACCTAGCGACTGTGCTGACGGGCCGTTTTGCCCATCAAAGGTGCACCAACTTGTTATTTTTCCTATCGAAGGTGCCTAGTGGTCGTGCCAATGGCCTGTGTTTGCCCACCGAAGGTGCCCAACAAGCTGTCTTGCCCTCCAAAGGTGTCAATGGGCTATTTTTCCACCGATCGTGCACCAACATGTTGTTTTTCTAGCGGAAGGTGCCCAACAGGCTCTTTTTCCCCTAGAAGGTGCCTAGTGATCGTGCCAACAAGCTATTTTCCCCACCAAAGATGAACCAACGGGTTGTTTTTCCCACCGAAGGTGCCTAGTGACTGTACCAAAGGATTGTTTTGCCCACCAAAGTTGGTCCGGCGTGTAGTTTTGCCCACCAAAGGTGCGCATTGGGTTGTTTTCCCACCGAAAGTGCACTAACGTGCTGTTTTGCCGACCGAAGGTGCCAAACGAGCTATTTTTCCCACCGAAGTTGCCTAGTGACTGTGCCAACGGGCTATTTTGCCCATCGAAGACACATCGATGGGTTGTTTTGCCTACAGAAGGTTCCTAGCATCCGTTCCAAAGGGCTATTTTGACCACCTAAGGTGCACCAATATGCTATTTTGCCCACCAAAGGCACCCAATGGGCTGTTCTTCCCACCGAAGGTGCCTAGCGACCTGGCCGAAAGACTCTTTTGCTCATCAAAGGTTGAACAACGTGCTGTTTTTCCCACCAAAGGTGCCTAATAGGCTATTTTCCCATCGAAGGTATGTAGCGACCACTCCAAAGGGATGTTTTTCCCACCAAAGGTGCCCAACATGCTGTTTTTCTCACCGAAGGGGCCTAAAGACCATGCCAACAGGCTGTTATTTCCACTGAAGGTGCACCAACTTATTGTTTTTCCTACCGAAGGTGTCTACCAACCATGTCGATAGGCTATTTCACCCACAGATGGTGAACCAACGGGCTGTTTTTCCTCCCAAAGATGCCTAGCGACCATGCCAAAGGATTGTTTTTTGCACCGAATGTATGCCAATATGTTGTTTTACCTACCAAAGGTTCCCAACGGGCTGCTTTCCCACACAAAGTGCCCAGCAACCATGCCAACGAACTGTTTATCCCACCGAAGGTGCCTAGAGACCATGCGGACGGATTGTTTTGCCCACCAAAGGTGACTAACATGCTTTTTTTCCCACCAAAGATGCCTAATGACCTTGCCAAAGGGTTGTTTTGCCCACCAAAGGTGAACCGACGACCTGTTTTTCCCATCGGGTTGTTTTTCCCATTGAAGGGGCGTCAAAGTGTTGTTTCACCCACCGAAGGTGACCAACGAAGGTGCACCGACGTGTTGTTTTGCCCATCGAAGGTGCCCAATGAGATGTTTTCCCACCAAAGGTGCCTAGTGATCCCGCTGATGGGTTGTTTTGCCCACCAAACATGCCCAACTAGCCATGTTTCCCATTGAATGTGCCTAGAGACTGTGCCAATAGGCTGTTTTGCCACTGAATGTGCACCAACGTGTTGTTTTGCCCACCGAAGGTGCCCAGTGAGCTATTTTTCCCACCACAGGTGCCTCGTGACTGTGCCAATGCACTATTTCTCCCACCAACGGTGCCTACTGACCATACCTATGGGCTACTTTTTCCCTTAAGGTGCACCAACGTGCTGTTTTGCCCACCGAAGGTGCCAACGAGCTATTTTTCCCACCGAAGGTGATTAGCGACCGTGCTGATAGGCTATTTTGCCCATCAAAGGTGCACCAACGTGCTATTTTTTCTACCGAACGTGCCTATTGACCCTGCCGACAGGCTGTTCAGCCTATAGAAGGTGCATCAACATCCTATTTTTCCTACTGAAGGTGCCTAGTGATGGTACGGATGGGTGGTTTTGACCACCGAAGGTGAACCAAAGGGTTATTTTTCCCACCGAAGGTGCTTAGCGATCGTTCTGATGGGCTATTTTGCCTATCGAAGGTGCACAAACATCCTATTTTTCCCACCTAAGGAGCCTAGGAATCGTGCCGAAGGAATGTTTGGCCCACCAAAGGTGAACCAACATACTGTTTTGTCCACCGAAGGTACCTAGTGACTGTACGGACGGGTCATTTTGCTCACCAAAGGTGCGCCAATATGCTGTTTTTCCTATCGAAGGTGCCTAATGGCCACTCCAACAGGCTATTTTTCCCATCAAAGCTGCCTAACGACGGTGTAGATGGGTTGTTTGTCCTACCAAAGGTGAACCAAGGGGTTCTCTTTCCCAACGAAGGTGCCTAGCAACCGTGTCCACCAGCTATTTTGCCCACCAAAGGTGCTCCAGCATGCTCTTTTTCCCAGCAAAGGTACCTAGTAATCGTGTCAAATGGTTGTTTTTCCCATTGAAGATAAGGCAATGTACTGTTTTGCCTACCGAAGGAGACCAACGGGCTGTTTTTGGCACTGAAGGTACCAAGCGACTATGCTGACGGGCTGTTTTGCCCACCAAAGGCACCAACATGCTTTTTTTCCCATCGAAGGTGCCTAGAGTTAGTGCTAACGGGCTGTTTTGGCCACGAATTGACAACAGGCTGTTTTGCATCGAAGGTGCACCAACATGTTACTTTTCCCATTAAAGGTGCCCAACAGGCTCCTTTTCCCATAAAAGGTGCCTAGTAACCATGCCAACCAACTATTTTCCCCACCGAAGGTGCACCAACAGGTTGTTTTGCCCATCAAAGGGGTCTAGTGACTGTGCCAAAGGGCTGTTTTGCCCACCGAAGGTTCACCAACGTGCTATTTTGCCTGCCAAAGGCGCCCAATGGGTTGCTCTTCCCAACGAAGGTGCTTAGTGATTTTGCAAAAGGGCTATTTTTCCCACCTAAGTTGTGTTGACGTGTTGTTTTGCCCACCGAAAGTGCCTAATGGACTTTTTTTCCCACCAAAGATGCCTAAAAACCATGCCGAAGGGTTGTTTTATCTACCGAAGATGAACCAACATGCTGTTTTGCCCGCTAAAGGTGCCCATCGGGCTGTTTTTCCCACCAAAGGTGCACCAACGTGCTATTTTGCGCACCGAAAATGCCCAATGAGCTGTTTTTCCCCCCGAAGGTGCCTAGCAACCCCACCAATAGGTTGTTTTACATGCCAAAGGTACCCAACGGGATTTTTTCCCACCGAAGGTGCCTAGCGACTGTGCCAACGGGTTGTTTTACCTAAAGAAAGTGCACCAACATTTTGTTTTTCCCACTGAAGGAACCTAGCGACCGTCTTGAAGGGTTATTTTGCCCACTGAAGATGAACCAATGCACTATTTTGCCTTCCAAAGGAGCCCAACAGGCTGTTTTGCCCACCGAAGGTGCACCAACGCCCTGTTTTTTCTACCGAAGGTGCCTAACAGCGGTGCCGATGGCCTTTGTTTGCCCACCGAAGGTGCCCAATGGGTTGTTTTTCCTAGCAAAGGTGCTAATGGGCTATTTTGCTACCAAAGGTGCACCAACATATTGTTTTTCCCACGAAAGGTGCCCAACGTGCTCTTTTTCCCACCGAAGGTGCCCATCGGGTTGTTTTTCCCCCTAAACATGCACAAACGTGCTATTTTGCCAACTGAAGGTGCCAAATAAGTTGTTTTTCCCATTGAAGTTACCTAGCGACTGTGCGAATGGGCTGTTTTACCCATCAAAGATGCACCGACAGGTTGTTTTGCCCACAGAAGGTGCCTAGCAACCATGCTAAAGGGCTGATTTGCCCACCGAACGTTTACCAACGTGCTATTTTTTCCACCAAAGGCACCCAATGGGCTGTTCTTCCCAACTAAGGTGCTTAGCGACCCTGCCGAAGGACTGTTTAGCTCATCGAAGGTTGACCAGCGTGCTGTGTTGCCCACCAAAGGTGCCTAACGGGCTATTTTCCCACCGAAGGTACATAGCGACCAATCCAAATGGATGTTTTGCCCACCGAAGGCACACCAATGTGCTATTTTGTCCACTGAAGCTGCTAAACAGGTTGTTTTCCTCACTGAAGGGGCCTAGAGACCGTGCCAATTGACTATTTTTCCGACCAAAGGTGCACCAACCTGTTGTTTTTCCCACTGAAGGTGTCTAGCGACCGTGTTGACAGGCTGTTTTACCCACAGAAGCTGAACCAATGAGTTGTTTTTCCTCCCAAAGATTCCCAGCGACCGTGCCAGAGAATTCTTTTTAACACTAAATGTATGCCAATGTACTGTTTTGCCTACCGAAAGTGCCCAACAGGTTGTTTTCCCACTGATGGTGCCTGGCAACTTTGCCAAGGAACTGTTTAGCCCACCGAAGGTGCACCAACGAGCTTTTTTTGTACCAAAGGTGCCTAGCGGTCACCCCAAAGGGTTGTTTTGCCCACCGAAGGTGTCTAACAGGTTTTTTTCCGACCAATGATGCCTATCAACCTTGCCGAAGAGCTATTTTTCCCACCAAAGGTGATCTAACGTGCTGTTTTTCCCACCGAAGGTGCCCATCGGGTTGTTTTTCCCACCGAAGAGGCGCCAACGTGTTGTTTTTCCCATCGTAGGTTCCCAACGCGCTCATTTTCCCAGCGAAGGTGCCCATCGGGTTGTTTTTCCCACTAAAGGTGCACCAACGTGTTGTTTTTCCTACTGAAGGTGCCAAATGAGCTATCACCTAGCCACTGTGCAAATGGGCTATTTTGCCCACCGAAGATGCATCAACGGGTTGTTTTGCCCACAAAAGGTGCCTAGCAACCATGCCAAAGGGCTGTTTTGCCCATTGAAGGTTCACTAACGTGCTATTTTGCCGCCCAAAGGTGCCCAATGGGCTGCTCTTCCCAACGAAGGTTCTTAGCGACCCTACTGAAGGACTGTTTTGCTCAACGAAGGTTGACCAACATGTTGCTTTGCCCACCGAAGGTGCACCAATGTGCTATTTTGTCCACCGAAGCTGCCCAACAAGCTGTTTTTCTCACCGAAGGGGCCTATAGATCGTGCCAACGGGCTATTTTTCCCACACAAAGGTGCACCAACCTGTTGTTTTTCCCACCGAAGGTGTCTGGCGACCTTGTTGACAGGCTGTTTTGCCCATAGAAGGTGAATCAAAGGGTTGTTTTTCCTCCTGAAGATGCCTAACAACCATGCCAGAGGATTGTTTTTAATACCGAATATATGCGAATGTGCTGTTTTGCCTTCCGAAAGTGCCCAACGGGCTATTTTCCCACTGAAGGTGCCTGGCAACGGTGCCAACAAATTGTTTAGCGTCGAACCAACGGGCTATTTTTACACCGAAGGTGCCTAGCGACCATCCCAAAGGGTTGTTTTGCCCACCAATGTGATCCAACGTGTTGTTTTGCCCACCAATGGTGCCCATCGGGTTCTTTTTCCCACCAATGGGGCACCGACGTGCTGTTTTGCCCACTAAAGGTGCCCAACAAGCTGTTTTTCCCACCGAAGGTGCGTAGCAACCCCACCGACGGGTTATTTTGCCCACCAAAGGTACCCAAAGGGCTATGTTTCCCACTGATGGTGCCTAGCGACTATGCCAATGGTCTGTTTTACCCACCGAACGTGCACGAACATTTTATTTTTCCCACTAAAGGAGCCTAGCAATCGTCCCGAAGGGCTGTCTTTCCCATCGAAGGTGAACCAACGTACTAGGAGCCCAACGGGCTATTTTTCCCACTGACGGCACCTTGCAACTGTGCCACGAGCCATTTTCCTCACCGAAGGTGCACCAACATGTTGTTTTTTCCTGCTGAAGGTGCCTAGCAGCCGTGGAAATGGCTTGTCTTTAACCACTGAAGGTGCCCAATGGGTTGTTTTGCCCACCAAAGGTGCCAATGGGCTATTTTCCCACCAAAGGTGCACCAATGTGCTGTTTTTCACACGGAAAGTGTGCAATGAGCTCTTTTTCCCACAGAAGATGCACAACGGGCTTTTTTCCCATAGAAGGTGCCTAGCGACTGTGCCAACGAGCTGGTCTCCCCATCAAAGATGAACCAATAGGTTTTTTTGCCCACAGAAGGTGCCTAGTGACCATGTCAAAGGGTTGTTTTGCCCATCGAAGTTGTACTGACGTGTTGTTTTGCCCACTGAAGATGCCCGTCGGGTTATTTTTCCCACCGAAGGTGCACTAACGTGTTGTTTTGCCTACCAAAGGTGCCAAAGGGCCCTTTTTCCCACAAAAGGTACCTAACGATCTTGCCAACAAGTTGTTTTCCCCACCGAAGGTGCCTAACGATTGTGCCAAATGGCTGTTTTCCCACCGAACTTATGCCAACGTGTTATTTTTCCCACTGACGGTGCGGATGGGTTGTTTTTTCAACCGAAGGTGAACTAAGCGATTGTTTTTCCTACTAAAGGTGCCTAGCGACTTTGCCCACCGAAGGTGCACCAACATGTTATTTTTGCAACCAAAGGTGCTTAACGACCATGCTGAAGGGCTGTTTTACCCACCAAAGCTAAACCAACGTAGTCTTTTGCCCACCGAAGGGGCCCAATGAGTTGTTTTTCCCACCGAAGGAACCTAGCAACTGTGTCGATGGGTCATTTTACCCACCGAAGGTGCACCAACTTGCTGTTTTTCTCATCGAAGGTGCCTAGCAGCTGTGGCAACGAGTTGTTTTGCCCACCAAAGTTGCTCAACAGGCTATTTTGCACACCAAAGGTGCCAACAGGCTGTTTTGTGACCAAAGGTGCACCAACATGCTATTTTCCCACCGAAGGTGCCCAACGGGCTCTTTTTCCCATTGAAGGTGCCTAGCGACCTTGCCAACGAGCTATTTTCCTCACCAAAGGTGTGCCAACCGGTTGTTTTGCCGATTGAATGTGCCTAGTGACCGTCCCAAAAGGTTGTTTTGCCCACCAAAGTTGTGCTAACGTGCTATTTTGCCCATCGAAGGTGCCTAATAGGCCTTTTTTCCTATCAAAGATGCATAATGACCGTGCCGAAGGGCTATTTTGCCCACCAAATGTGAACCAACGTGCTCTTTTATCGATCAAAGGTGCTCACTGGGTTGTTTTTCCCACCGAACGTGAACCAACGTGCTATTTTGCCCACCGAAGGTGCCCAACGAGCTGTTTTTCTCATCGAAGGTGCCTAGCGACATGACCGACGGGCTGTTTTGCTTACCAAAGGTACCTAACAGGATATTTTTCCCACCGAAGGTGCCTAACGACTGTGCCAATTGGCCATTTTTCCCCCCAAAGATGCACAGATAGGTTGTTTTCCCCATAGAAGGTGCCTAGTGACCATGACAAAGGATTGTTTTACCCACCAAAGGTGCATCAACTGGCTATTTTGCCTACCAAAGGTACTAATAGGTTGTTTTACCACCAAAGGTGCACCAACATGCTATTTTTCCCAATGAAGGTGCCCAACAGACTCTTTTTCCCACAAAAGGTGCACCAATGGGTTGTTTTGCCCACCGAAGGTGCCTAGCCACCGTCCCAAAGAGTTATTTTGCCCACCAAAGTATTGCCAACAAGTTGCTTTCCCCATAAAAGGTGCACCAATGGGTCGTTATGCCCACATAAGGTGCCTAACGATCGTCCCAAAGGGTTGTTTTCCCACCGAAGTTATGTGGATGTGTTGTTTTTCCCACCGAAGATGCCTAACGGGCTTTTTCCCACCAAAGATGCATAACGATCATGCCAAAGTGTTGTTTTGTCCAACGACAGTGCCAAAGGTGAACCAACGTGTTGCTTTGCCCACCGAAGGTACCCATCGGGTTGTTTTTTTCCACCAAAGGTGCAGCTATGTGTTGTTTTGCCCACCATAGGTGCCCAACGAGCTGTTTTTCCCACCGAAGGGGCCTAGCAACCCCACCGATGGGCTATTTTGCCCACCAAAGGCACCCAATGGGCTATCCCCACCGAAGGTTCTGTTACTAATATGTTTACTTCGATTGACTGTTCCAACGTGTTGTTTTGCCCACTGAAGGTTCACCAACTAGTTGTTTTTCCCAAAGAAGGTGCCTATTGACCGTTCCGAAGGGATGTTTAGCAGACCTAAGGTGCACTAATATGTTATTTTGCCCACCAAAGTTGCCTAACAGGCTATTTTTCTCCCCAAAGAGGCCTAGCAACTATTCCAACGGGCTATTTTACCCACCAAAGGTGCACCAATGAGCTATTTTTCCCACTGAAGGTGCCTAGCAACCTTATCGAGGGGCTTCTTTTCCCACCAAAGGTGCACCAACTTGCTGTTTTTTCGGCCAAAGCTGTCTAGCGATCGTGCTGACAGGTTGTTTTACCCACAAAAGCTTAACTAACTACCTATTTTTCCTACCGAAGAAGCCCAGCGACCGTGCCAAAAATCTGTTTTCCCTACCGAACGTATGTCAATATGCTATTTTGCCCACCGAAGATGCCCAATGGGCTCTTTTTCCTACCGAAGGTGCCTAGCGACTATGCCAATGGGCTGTTTTGCCATCGAAGGTGCACCTATGGGTTGTTTTGCCCACAGAAGGTGCCTAGTGACTATGCGAAAGGGCTATTTTGCCCACTGAAGGTGCACCAATGTGCTATCTTGCCCACCAAAGGTGCCCAATGGCTTGTTTTTCCCACCGAAGGTGCCTAATGACCCTGCCGAAGGATTATTTTACTCACCAAAGGTTCACCAAGGTGTTGTTTTCCCTAACGAAGGTGCCTGACAGGCTATTTTTCTCACTGAAGGTACCTAGCGACCGTTTTGAAGGGATGGTTTACCCATCGAAGATGCACCAATGTGCTATTTTGCCAACTGAAGGTAGCCAACAAGCTGTTTGTCTCACCGAAGGGGCCTAGCTACTGTGCCAACAGGCTGTTTTGCCACCGAAGGTGCACCAACGGGCTATTTTTCCCACTAAAGGTGCCTAACAACCTTACTGACGAGCTATTTTTCCCACTGAACGTGCACCAACCTATTGTTTTTCCTTGCAAAGGTGTCTAGCGACCATGCCGATAGGCTATTTTGCCCACAGAAACTGAACCAACGAGTTGTTTTTCCTACCGAATGTATGCCAATGTGCATTTTTATCTACTGAAGGTGCCCAACGGGTTGTTTTCCCACCGAAAGTGCCTAGAAACTATGCCAACGAATTGTTTAACCAAATGAAGATGCACCAATGGACTTTTTTCCCAACGAAGGTCACTAGCAACTGTGAAAACTAGTTGTTTTACCCACCGAAGGTGCACCAATGTGCTGTCTATCCCACAAAAGGTGTCTAAGAATGGTGTAGATGGGTTGTTTTGCGCACCGAAGGTGAACCAACGGGTTGTTTTCCTGGCCAAAGGTGCCTAGCGACCATGACGACAAGCTGTTATACTTATCAAAGGCGACCAACATGTTGTTTTTCCCATCGAAGGTGCCTAATGACCATGCCGAAGGGTTGTTTTGCCTAACAAAGGTGAACCAAAGTACTATTTTGCCTACTCAAGGTGCCTAGCGACCTTGCCAACGAGTTGTTTTCCCTATCGAAGGTGCCTAGCAACCATGCCAAAGGGGTTATTTTGGCCACTGAAGGTGCCTAGCAACTGTGCCAAAGCGTTGTTTTGCCCATCGAAGGTGTGCCGACGTGTTGTTTTGCCCACCAAAGGAGCACCAACGTGCCGAAAGCGCCCAACGAACTGTTTTTCCCACCATAGGTGCCTACGGGCTATTTTTCCCATAGAAGGTTCACCAACTTGTTGTTTTTCCCTCCAAAGGTTCACCGACAACGTATTTTGCCTATAGAAGGTGATCCAACGAGCTATTTTTCCAACAAAAGAGGCCTAGCAACCGTGCCATAGGGCTATTTTTCCCACCAAATGTATGCCATTGTGCTGTTTTAACCCCCAAAGGTGCCCAATGGGCTGTTTTCCCACCGAAGGTGCCTAGCAACCGTGCCAACAAGCTATTTAGCCCACCAAAGGGTCACCAATGAGCTTTTTTCCTACTGAAGGTGCCTAGCGACAGTGTGGACGAGTTGTTTTTCCCACCAAAGGTGCACCAACCTGCTATTTTTCCCATCGAAGGTGCCTAGCAACCCTGTCTGAAGGCTGTTTGGCCTACAGAAGGTGCACTAAGGTGCTATTTTTCCTACCAAAGGTGTCTAATGACGATGCGAATGGGCTGTTTTGCCCACCAAAGGAGCACCAACATGCTATTTTTCCCACTGAAGGTGCCTATCAACCATGACGAAGGGCTATTTTGCCCACCTAACATGAACCAACGTACTAAAGGAGCACCTAGCGACTGTGCCAACGAGCTGTTTTACCTATCGAAGGTGCATCGACGAGCTGTTTTGCCGACCAAATGGGCCAACGGGCTATTTTGCCACCAATGGTGCACCAAAAGGCTCTTTTTCCCATAAAAGGTGCCTAGCGACCATACCGAAGGGCTATTTTTTACACCTAACATGAACCAACGTACTGTTTTGCCCATTGAAGGAACCCAACAGGTTGTTTTTCCCATCAAAGGTACCTAGCGATTGTGTTTACGGGCCGTTTTGCCCACCAAAGGTGCACCAACGTATTGTCTTTCCCATCGAAGGTGCCTAGCGACCGTGCCAACATGTTGTTTTGCCCACCGAAGGTGTTCATTTGGTTGTTTTGCCCACCAAAGGTGCCAACGGGCTATTTTCCCCCCAAAGGTGCAGCAACATACTATTTTTCCCACCAAAGGTGCCCAACGGGCTCCTTTTCCCACAGAAGGTGCCTAGCGACCTTACCAAGGAGCTATTTTTACCACCGAAGTGTACCAATGAGTTGTTTTACCCACCAAAGGTGCCTAGCGACTATACCAAAGGGTTGTTTTGCCCACCAAAGGTGTGTCGATGTGTTATTTTGCCCTTCGAAGGTGCCTAACAATCGTGCTAAAGGTCTGTTTGCCCACAAAAGGTGGGCCAATGTGTTGTTTTACCCAGCAAAGGTGCGCATCTGGTAATTTGCCCCTAAAGGTGCCTAGCAACCTCACCGACAAGTTGTTTTTCCTACCAAAGGTACTCAATGGGCTATTTTTCCCACCGAAGGTGCTTAGAGAGTATGCCACTGGGCTGTTTTACCAACTAAAAGTGCATCGATAGTTTGTTTTGCCCATCAAAGGTGCACCAACGTGCTATTTTACCCACTGAAGGTGCCCAACAGGCTGTTCTTTCTCACTGAAGGGGCCTAGTGATCATGCCAGTGGGCTATTTTGCCCACCAAAGGTGCACCAAAGGGCTATTTTTCCCACCGAAGGTGCCTGGCCACCTTACAAACAGGTTGCTTTTCCCACTGAAGGTGCACCAACGTGCTATTTTTCCCACCAAACGTGTCTAACGACCATGTTAACAGGCTGTTTTACCCACAAAAGCTAAACCAACGAGTTGTTTTTCCTAACGAAGATGTCTAGTGACTGTGCCAAAGAGTTGTTTTCCCACTGAATGCATGCCAATATGTTGTTTTACCCACCAAAGGTTCTTGGAAATCGTGCCAACGAGTTGTTTAGCCCACCGAAGGTGCACCAATAGGCTTTTTTCCCACCGAACGTGCCTAGCAACCATGCAGACGGGTTGTTTTGCCCACCAAAGGTGAACCAATGTGCTATTTTTCCCACCGAAGGTGCCTAACAACCCTATCGACGGGCTATTTGGCCCACAGAAGGTCCACCAAGGTGCTGTTTTTTACACCGAAGGTGTCTAACAATGGTGCGGATTGGTCGTTTTGCCCACCGAAGGTGCATTAATGTGTTGTTTTTTCCATTCAAGGTGCCTAGGGTGCACTCCAATGGGTTGTTTTGCCCAACGAAGGAGCCCAACGGGCCATTTTTGCTACCAAAGGTACCAACAAATTGTTTTGCCACCAAAGGTGCACCAATATGTTGTTTGTCCCACTGAAGGTACCCAACAGGCTCTTTTTCCCATACAAGGTGTCCAACGACTGTGCGAACGGGCTGTTTTACCATCGAAGGTGAATCTACGTTTTGTTTTGCCCACATAAGTGACCTAGTGACTGTGCCAAAGTGCTATTTTGCCCACCGAAGGTGTTATTTTTCCCACGAAAGGTGCCCAATGGTTGCTTTTCCCACTAAAGGTGCCTATTAACCATTTCGAAGGGGTGTTTAGCCCACCAAAGGTGCACCAACGTGTTATTTTGCCCACTGAAGTTTCCCAACAGGTTGTTTTTCTCACTGAAGGGGCCTAGTGAATGTGCCAACAGTGTATTTGGCCCATCGAAGGTGCGTCAATGAGCAATTTTTCCTACTAAAGGTGCCTAGCGACCTTACCGACGGGCTACTTTTCCCACCGAAGGTGCACTAACTTACTGATTTTCCCACCAAAGGTGTCTAGCGACTGTGCTGACAGGCTATTTTGCCCACAGAAGCTTAACCAATAAGTTTTTTTTCCTACCGAAGATGCCTAGTGACCGAGCCAAAGAGCTGTTTTTCCCACCGAATGTATGCCAATCTTCTGTTTTGCCCACTGAAGGTGCCCAACGGGCTCTTTTTCCAATAGAAGGTGCCTAGTGACTGTGCCAACGGGCTGTTTTGCCACCAAACGTGCACCTACGGGTTGTTTTGCCCAGAGAAGGTT
Organism: Erythroxylum suave; assembly: GCA_027563595.1. Taxonomy (NCBI): domain Eukaryota; kingdom Viridiplantae; phylum Streptophyta; class Magnoliopsida; order Malpighiales; family Erythroxylaceae; genus Erythroxylum; species Erythroxylum suave. The sequence goes on from JAOSBN010037551.1 coordinate 18,556, forward strand.
CCTAGAAATTGTGCCAAAGGGTTGTTTTGCCCACCAAAGGTGAACCAATGTGCTATTTTGCCTACTAAAGGTGCCCAATGGCTTGTTTTTCCCACAAAAGGTGCCTAGTGCCCTTACTGAAGGACTGTTTCGCTCACTGAAGGTTCACCAAGGTGTTGTTTTACCCAACGAAGGTACCTAATGACCATTATGAAGGGATGTTTTAACCATAGAAGGTGCACCAACGTGCTATTTTTCCCATCGAAGGTGCCCAACAGGCTCTTTTTTCCCACAAAAGGTGCCTAACGACTATGCAAATGGGTTATTTTGCCACCAAAGGTGCACCTATGTGCTACTTTGCCCACAAAAGTTACCTAGTGACTCTGCCAAAGGGTTGTTTTGCCCACCAAAGGTGCCCAATGGGTTGTTTTTCCCACAAAGGTGCCTATTGACCATTTTAAAGGGATGTTTAGCCCACAAAATGTGCACCAACGTGCTATTTTACCCACTGAAGTTTCCCAACAGGTTGTTTTTCTCACCGAAGGGGCCTAGCCACTGTGCCGACGGGTTATTTTGCCCATCGAAGGTGCACCAATAGGCTATTTTTCCTACCGAAGGTGCCTAGCAATCTTATCGACGGGTTGTTTTTCCCACCGAAGGTGCACCAACCTGCTATTTTTCCCTCCAAAGGTGTCTAGCGACCGTGTCGATAGGCTGTTTTGCCCACAAAAGCTAAACCAACGAGCTATTTTTCCTATTGAAGATGCCTAGCGACCTTGACAAAAAGTTGTTTTTCCTACTGAATGTATGCCAATGTGTTGTTTTGCCTACCGAAAGTGCCTAGCAACTGTGCCAATGAACTGTTTAACCCACTAAAGGTGCCTAGCAAGTATGCAGACTGGTTGTTTTGCCCACCGAAGGTGAATCAATGTGTTGTTTATCCTACTAAAGGTGTCTAACAACGGTGCGGATGGGCTGTTTTGCCCACAGAAGGTGAACCAAGGGGTTGTTTTTCCTACAGAAGGTGCTTAGCGACCATGCTGACTGGCTGCTTTACTTACTGGAGGTGCACCAACATGTTGTTTTTCCTATCGAAGGTGCCTAACGACCGTGCTGAAGGGCTGTTTTGCCTGATGAAGGTGAACCATTGTATTGTTTTGCCTACCAAAGGTGCCTAGCGACCTTGCCAACAAGTTGTTTTCCCCACCGAAGGTGCCTAGCGACCATGCCAAAGGGGTTGTTTTGCCCACTGAAGGTTCCTAGCGATCGTACCTAAGGGCTGTTTTTCCCACTGAAGGTGTGCTGACATGCTGTTTTGCCCACCAAATGTGCACCAACGTTCTATTTTGCCCACTGAAAGTGCCCAATGAGTTATTTTTCCCAGCTTAGATGCCTAGCCACCCTACCGACGGGCTATTTTTCCCACTGAAGGTTCACAAACTTGTTGTTTTTCCCACCAAAGGTGTCTAGCGGCCATGTCGATAGGCTATTTTACCTACAGAATGTGATCCAACGGGCTGTTTTTCCTACCATAAATGCCAAGCAACCATGCCATAGGGCTATTTTCCCTACTGAATGTACGCCGATGTGCTATTTTGCCCCCTAAAGGTGCCCAATGGGTTGTTTTCCCACCGAAGGTGCCTAGCAACCATGCCAACAAACTATTTAGCCCACCATAGATGCATGGGCTGTTTTCCCTTCGAAGGTGCTTAGCAATCGTGTGAACAGGCTATTTTTCCCACCGAAGGTGCGCCAATCTGCTATTTTTACCACCGAAAATGCCTAGCGACCTTACCACTAGGCTGTTTGGCCCACAAAAGGTACCCCAACGTGTTATTTTTCCCATCGAAGGTGTCTAGCAAAGATGCGGATGGGCTGTTTCACCCACTGAAGGTGAACCAAAGGGATGTTTTTCCCACCGAAGGTGCCTAGAGACAATTTTGACGAGCTTTTTCCCCTACCAAAGGTGCACCAACATGCTATTTTTCCTACCGAAGGAGCCTAGAGACCATGCCGAAAGGCTCTTTTCTCATAGAAGGTAAACCAACATGCTATTTTGCCCACCAAAGTAGCCCAACAGGCTAATTTTGCCCACCGAAGGTATCTAGTGACTAAGTCGATAGGTCATTTTGCCCACCAAACGTGCACCATGCTGTTTTTCCTAGGGAAGGTGCCCAACGGGCTCTTTTCACACAGAAGGTACCTAGAGACAATGCCAACAAGCTATTTTCCCCACTTAAGGTGCACCAACGAGTTATTTTGCCCACCAAAGGTGCCTAGTGACCAAGCCAAAGGGTTGTTTTGCCAACTGAAGGTGTACCGACATGCTGTTTTATCCACTAAAAGTGCGCATCAAGTTGTTTTTCCCACCGAAGGTGCACCAACATGTTGTTTTGCCCACCGAAGGTGCCTAGTGACCCCACCGACGGGCCATTTTGCCCACCAAAGGTACCCAATGGGCTATTTTGCCTACCAAAGGTGACCAATGCACTGTTTTTCCCACCGATGGTGCCTACTGAACCTGTCGAAGGACTGTTTTGCTCACCGAAGGTTCACCAACATACTGTTTTGCCCACCAAAGGTGCCTAATGGGCTATTTTTCACACCGAAGGTACCTAGCGATCATTTCAAAAGGATGTTTTGCCCATCAAGGGTGCGTCGATGTGCTATTTTGCCCACCGAAGGTGCCCAATAGGCTGTTTTTCTCAACGAAGGGGCCTAGCGACTGTGCCAACTGGCTATTTTGCCTACCGAAGGTGCATCAACGAGAAATTTTTCCCTCCGAAGATGCCTAGTGACCCCACCGATGGGGTGTTTTTCCTACCAAAGGTGCACCAACCTGCTATTTTTCCTACCGAATGTGTCTAGTGACTGTGCTGACAAGCTGTTTTGCCCATAGAAGGTGAACCAACGAGCTGATTTTCCTACCGAAGATGCCTAGTGATCGTGCCAAAAGGTTATTTTTTGAACCAAATGGATGCTAATATGCTGTTTTGCCCACTAAAGGTGCCCAACGGGCTATTTTCCCACCAAAGGTGTGCTAACGGCCATTTTTACAACCAAAGGTGCCTAGCAACCATGCAGAAGGGCTGTTTTGCCCACCAAAGGTGCACCAATGTGCTACTTTTCCAACCAAAGGTGCCTAGGGACCCTGTCAACGAGCTGTTTGGCTCACAGAAGGTGCATCGAGGTGCTACTTTTCCCACCAAAGGTGTCTAATGAAGGTGTGGATGGGTCGTTTTGCCCACCAAAGTTGCATCAACATGCTATTTTACCTACCGAAGGTGCCCAACAGGTTGTTTTACACACCATAGGTGCCAATGGGCCTTTTTACCACCAAAGGTGCACCAACATGCTTTTTTTTGCCACCGAAGGTGCCACCTTGCCAACGAGTTGTTTTCCCCACCGAAGGTGTTTCAACGTGGTGTTTTGTCTTCCAAAGGTGCCTAATGGTCTTTTTCTCCCACCAAAGATGCCTAACAACCATGTCGAAGGGTTGTTTTGCCCATAAAAGGTGAACCAACATGCTGTTTTGCCCAAAGAAGGTGCCCAGGCGCACCAACGTGCTGTTTTGTGCACTGAAGGTGCCCAACGAGTTGCTTTTCCCATCATCTTTTGCCCATCAAAGGTACCCATCAATCTATTTTTCCCACCGAACGTGCCTAGCGATTGTGCCAATGGGCTATTTTTCCCACCGAAGGTGCACTAATGAGTTGTTTTGCCTACCGAAGGTGCAACGATGGTTTGTTTTGCCCACAAAAGGTGCCTAACAACCATGCTAAAGCACTGCTTTGCCTACTAAAGGTGCACCAACGTGTTATTTTTCCCACCAAAGGTGCCCAATCAACTATTTTTCGCATCGAAGGTATGCCAATGTGCTATTTTGCCTAGCAACTATTCCAAAGGTTTTTTTCCCCATCAAACATATTCCAATGTGCTGTTTTGCTCACTGAAGCTACCCAACGGGCTGTTTTCCTACCGAAGGTGCCTAGCAACCGTGCCAATGAGCTATTTTTGACACCGAAGGTGCACGAACATGCTGTTATTCCCACTGAAGGTGTCTAGCAACCTTGTCGACTGGCTATTTGCCCCACAAAAGGTGCACAAGGGTGCTATTTTTCCCACCAAACATGAACCAGGGGGTTGTTTTTCCCACTGAAGATGCCTAGTGACTGCGTCAATGGGTTGTTTTGCCCATCGAAGGTGCACTAACATGTTGTTTTTCCCAACAAAGGTGCCTAGCGGCCGCACCAAAAGGTTGTTTTACACGACACAGTTAAAACAACATACTGTTTTACCTACTAAAGGAGCCCAACGGGTTGTTTTTCCCACCAAAGGTATCTTGTGACTGTGCCGACGGGCCATTTTGCCCATTGAAGGTTCACCAATGTGCTGTTTTTCCTGTCAAAGGTGCCTAGCGGTGGTGCCAACAGGCTGTTTTACCCACTGAAGGTGCCCAATGGGCTGTTTTGCCCACCGAAGGTGCCAACAGACTGTTGTGCCGCTGAAGATTCATAAACATGTTGTTTTTCCCACTGAAGGTGCCCAACGGACTTTTTTCCCACAGAAGGTGCCTAACGATTGTGTCAATGAGCTATTTTTCCTACCAAAGTTACACCAACGGGTTGTTTTGCCCACCGAAGGTGTTCCAACATGTTGTTTCGCCCACCGAAGGTACCTAGCGACTATGCTGATAGATCATATTGCCCACGAAAGCTGCACCAACGTGTTGTTTTTCCTATCAAAGTTGCCTAACGGCAGTACCAACGGGCTGTTTTTCCAATTAAAGGTGTCAACGGGCTATTTTGCCACTAAAGGTGCACAAACATGCTGTTTTTCCCACCGAAGGTGCCCAACAGGCTCCTTTTCCAACGGAAGGTGCCTAGCGACCTTGCCAACGAGTTGTTTTACCCACCGAACATGCAACAACGAGTATTTTCAGCCATCGAAGGTGCCCAGCAACCGTGTGAATTGGTTGTTTTGTCCATTGAAGGTGTGTCGATGTGTTGTTTTGCCACTGAAGGTGCTTAATGGGATTTTTTCCACCGAACATGCCTAACGACGGGCTATTTTACCCACCAAAGGTGCACCAACGTGTTGTTTTTCCCACCGAAGGTTCCCAATGGATTCTTTTCCTACAAAAGGTGCCTCGCGACCTTGCCAACGAGCTGTTTTTTGGACCAAAGGTGCACCACCAAGTTGTTTTTGCTATTGAAGGTGCCTAGACATCATGTCAAAGGGCTGTTTTGCCCACCGAATATGTACTGACATGTTGTTTTGCCCACCAAAGGTGCCCAACGAGCTTTTTTGCCCACTGAAGGTACCCATCGGGTTGTTTCGTCCATCAAAGGTTCCTATTGTCCCCATCGACGGGCTGTTTTTTCCACTAAAGGTTCCTATCGACTCTACGGACGGGTAGTTTTTCACACCGAAGATGCACCAACCTGCTGTTTTTCCTACCAAAGGTGTATAGCGACCGTGCCTACAAAGATACCTAGAAACTGTGCCAACGAACTTTTTAGCCCACCGAAGGTTAACCAATGGGCTTTTTTCCCACCGAAGGTGCCTAGCGACCATGCAGATGGACTATTTTACCGACTCAAGGTGCACCATCGTGTTGTTTTTCCTAGCACTGGTGCCTATCGGCCTTGCTAATAGGTTGTTTGGCCCATAGAAGATACACTAAGGTGTTGTTTTTCCCATCGAAGGTGTCTAATGATGGTGCGGATGGGCTATTTTGCTCATCGAAAGTGAGCCATAGGATTGTTTTTCCCGCCAAAGGTGCCTAGCGATCTTACCGACGGGTTGTTTTGCCCACTAAAGGTACACCAACATGTTGTTTTTCCCACCGAAGGTGCCTAGTGACCACGCCGAAAGGTTGTTTTGCCCATCGAAGGTGAACCAACGTAATAATTTGCCCACTGAAGGGGCCTAATGGGCTATTTTTCCCACCGAAGGTACCTAGCAACTTTGCCGACGGGCAATTTTGCCCACAAAAGGTGCACCAATGTGCTGTTTTTCCTATCAAAGGTGCCTAGCGGCTGTGGAAACGGGATGTTTTCCCCACCAAAGTTACCCAACGAGCTGTTTTGTACACCAAAGATGCCAACAGACTGTTTTGCCACCAAATGTGCACCAACATGCTGTTTTTCCCACTGAAGGTTCCTAATGGGCTCTTTTTCCCACAGAAGGGGCCTAGCGACATTGCCAACTAGCTGTTTTCCCCATCGAAGGTGCGTCAATGGTTGTTTTGCACACCGAAGTTGTGTTGACGTGCTATTTTTCCCATCGAAGGTGCCTAATGGCCTGTTTTCCCACCGAAAATGCATAACAACCGTGCCGAAGGGCTATTTTACTCACCAAAGGTGAGCCAACGTGCTTTTTTGCCCATCGAAGATGCCCATTGGTTTGTTTTTCCCATTGAAGCTGTCCATTAGGTTGTTTTTCCAATCGAAGGTGTACAAACAAGTTGTTTTGCCCACCGAATGTGCCCAACGAGTTGTTTTTCCCATCGAAGGTGCCTAGCGACATGACCGACGGGTTGTTTTGCCCACGAAAGGTGCCCAACGAGTTGCTTTTCCCACCAAAGCTGCTTAGAGACTATGCCGATAGGCTGTTTTGCCTACCGAAGGTGCATCGATGGGTGGTTTTCCCCTCAGAAGATGCTTAGCGACCATGAAAAAGGGTTGTTTTGCCCACTGAAGTTGTATCAATGGGCTGTTTTGCCCACCAAAGGTGCCAACGGGCTGTTTTACCACCAAAGGTGCACCAACATGCTATTTTTGCAATTGAAGGTGCCTAAAAGGGTTGTTTTGTCCACCGAAATTGTGCCAATGAGTTGTTTTCCCCACCGAAGCTGAACTAACGGGTCATTTTGCCCACAGAAGGTGCCTAACGACTATCCCAAAGGGTTGTTTTGCCCACTAATGGTGTGCTGACATGCTGTTTTGTCCACTGAAGGTGCCTAATTGGTTTTTTTCCCACCAAAGTTGCATAACGATCATGCCAAAGTGTTGTTTTGTCCACCAAAGGTGAACCAATGTGCTGTTTTGCTCATCGAAGCTACCCATTGGAACTTTGCCCACAGAAGGTGCCTAACGATCATGACAAATGGTTGTTTTGCCCACCAAAGGTGCCTAGGGAACCTATTGAAGAACTTTTTTACTCAATGAAGGTTCACCAACATCCTATTTTGCCCACCAAAGGTGCCGAGGGGCTATTTTTCCCACTGAAGGTACCTAGCGACTATTCCGAAGGGATGTTTTGCCCACTAAAGGTGCACCAAGTTGCCTACTGAAGGTGCCCAACAGGTTGTTTTTCTCAGCAAAGAGGCCTAGCGACCATGCCAACAGGCTATTTTGCCACCGAAGGTGCACCAACCAGTTGTTTTTCCCACCAAAGGTGGCTAGTGAACTTACTGATGGGCTATTTTTCCCATCGAAGGTGCGCCAACCTACTGTTTTTCCCACCGAAGGTCCACCAACCTACTGTTTTTCCCACCGAAGGTGTCTAGCAACCGTGTAGATAGGCTGTTTCGTCTATAGAAGGTGAACCAACAGGTTGTTTTTCCCCTGAAGATGGCTAGCAACCATGCCAAAGGGCTGTTTTTTTCACCGAATGTTTGCCAATGTGCTATTTCACCCACCAAACGTGCCCAACGAGCTGTTTTCCCGCTAAAGGTTCCTAGCAACCATGCTAACAAACTGTTTAGTCCACCAAAGGTTCACCAAGGGGCTTCTTGACTACCGAAGGTGCCTAGCAACTTTGTTGATGGGCCGTTTTCCCACCGAAGGTGCACCAACGTGTTGTTTTTCCCAGCGAAGGTGCCTAGCGACCCTGTCAACTGGCTGTTTGGCCCACAGAAGGTGCATCAAGCTGTTGTTTTTCCCACCAAAGGTGTCTAATGACAGTGCGGATGTGCGGCTTTGCCCATCGAAGGTGAATCAAGGGATTGTTTTTCCCACCGAAGGTTCCTAGTGACCGTGCCGACCGGCTGTTTTGCCAACCAAAGGTGCACCAACATGCTGTTTTTCCCACTAAAGGTGCCTAGCGACTATGCTGAAGGGTTGTTTTTCCCACCTAACATGAGCCAATGTATTGTTTTACCCACCGAAGGAGCCCAACGAGTTGTTTTTCCCACAAAGGTACCTAGTGATTGTGTCGACGGGCCGTTTTACCCACCAAAGGTGCACCAACATGTTGTTTTTCCCATCGAAGGTGCCTAGTGGCCATGCCAATGGGCTTTTTTGCCCACCAAAGGTGCCCAACGGGCTGTTTTGCCCACCAAAGGTGCCAACGAGCTGTTTTGCCACCAAACATGCACCAACATGCTATTTTTCCCACCGAAGGTGCCGAATGGCCTCTTTTTCGTATAGAAGGTGCCTAGCGACCTTGCTAACGAGTTGTTTTCCCCACCGAAGGTGCACCAATGAGTTGTTTTGCCCACCAAAGATACTTAGCAACTATGCCAAAGGGCTGTTTTGCCCATTGAAAATGTGCCAATGTGTTGTTTTGCCTCCTAAAGGTGCCTAGCAGGCTTTTTTTCCCAACATAGATGCCTAACGACCATGTCAAAGGTCTATTTTCCCCGCCAAAGGTGAACCAATATGTTGTTTTTCCCATCGAAGGTGCCCATCGGGTAGTCCTCCCCTATGGTGCCTAGCGACCCCACCGACAGGTTGTTTTTCCCACCAAAGGTACTCAATTGGCTATTTTTCCCACCGAAGGTTCCCAGAGACTTTGCCACTACGTTGTTTTACCCACTGAAGGTGCATCGACAGTATGTTTTGCCCGCCAAAGATGCAGCAACGTGCTATTTTGCCCACTGAAGGTGCCCAATAGGCTATTTTTCTCACTGAAGCGACCTAGTGACTATTTCAACGGGTTATTTTACCCACTGAAAGTGCACCAACGAGCTATTTTTCCCACTGAAGGTTCCTAGCAACCTTATTGATGAGCTATTTTTCCCATTGAAGGTGCACCAACCTGCTATTTTACACACCAAAGGTGTCTAGTGACCATGCCGACAGGCTGTTTGCCTACTGAAACTGAACCAATGAGCAGTTTTTCCTACCGAAGATGCCTAGTGACCGTCTGGACTATTTAGCCCACCAAAGGTGCCTAGAAACCATGCCAACAAACTATTTATCCCACCAAAGGTGCAACAAGGGGTTTTTTCTCTTCGAATGTGCCTAGCAACCATCTGGACGGGCTGTTTTGCCCACCAAAGGTTCATTAATGTTCTATTTTTCCCACCGAAGGTGCCTAATGACCCTGTTGACAGGCTATTTGGCCCATTGAAGGTGTACTAAGGTTCTGTTTTTCCCACTGAAGGTGTCCAATGATGGTGCGAATGGGCCATTTTGCCCATCGAAGGTGCACCAACGTGCCGTTTTTCCCATCGAAGGTGCCTAGCAGCTGTGCCAACGGGCTGTTTTGGCCACCGAAGGAGCCCAACGGGCTGTTTTACCCACCAAAGGTACCAACGGGCTGTTTTGCCGGCAATGGTGCACCAATATGCTATTTGTCCCACCGAAGGTGTCCAACAGACTCTTTTTCCCACAGAAGGTGCCTATTGACCGTTCCAAAGGGATGTTTAGCACACCAAAGGTGCACCAACGTGCTATTTTTCCCGCCAAAGTTGCCCAACAGGTTGTTTTTCCCACCAAAAGGGCCTAGCAACTATGCCAATGGGCTATTTTTCCCACCAAAGATGCACCAACGAGCTATTTTTCGTACCGAAGGTGCCTAATGACCTTATCGAAGGGCTGCTTTTCACACCGAAGGTGCACCAACTTGTTGTTTTTCCCACCAAAGGTGTCCAGCGACTGTGCCAACAGGTTGTTTTGCCACCAAATGTGCACCTACTGGTTGTTTTACTCACAGAAGGTGCCTAGCGACTGTGTCAAAGGGTTGTTTTTCCCGCCGAAGGTGCACCAATGTGCTATTTTGCCCACTAAAGATGCCCAATGGGTTGTTTTTCCCACCGAAGGTACCTAGTGACATTGTCGAAGGACTATTTTGATCACCGAACTGTCACTAACGTCCTGTTTTGCCTAACGAAGGTGCTTGACAGGCTACTTTTCTCATTGAAGGTACCTAGCGACCGATCGAAAGGGATGTTTTGCCCACCGAAGGTGCACCAATGTGCTATTTTTCCCACCAAAGGTACCCAATGGGCTATTTTTCTCACCAAAAGGGCCTAGGGACTGTGCCAACAGGCTGTTCACCCCACCGAAGGTGTGCCAACGGACTATTTTTCCCACTAAAGGTGCCTAACGACCTTACTGACGGGCTATTTTTCCCCACTGAAGGTTCACCAACCTGCTATTTTTCCGTCCAAAGGTGTCTAGCGATCGTGCCGATAGGCTATTTTGCCTACAAAAGCTTAACCAACGAGTTGCTTTTCCTACCGAAGACGCCTAGCAACCTTGGCAAAGAGCTATTTTTCCTACCGAATGTACACCAATGTATTGTTTTGCCCACCGAAGGTGCCCAAAGGGCTCTTTTCCCATCAAAGGTGCCTAGCAACTGTGCCAATGAATTGTTTAACCCGCTGAAGGTGCCTAGCAACTGTGCAGACTGGCAGTTTTTCCCACAGAAGGTGCACCAAGGTGCTCTTTATCCTACCAAAGGTGTCTAACAACAGTGCGGGTGGGCTATTTTGCACACCGAAGGTGAATGAAAGGGTTGTTTTTCTAGCCGAAGGTGCCTAGCGACCGTGCCGATGGGTTATTTTACCTACTGAAGGCACACTAACATGTTGTTTTTCCTATTGAATGTGCCTAATGACCATGTCGAATGGTTATTTTGGCCAATGAAGGTGAATGAACATACTATTTTGCCAACCGAACATGCCTAACAACCTTGCCAACGAGTTGTTTTCCCTATCGAAGGTTCCTAGTAACCATGCCAAAAGGGTTGTTTTGCCTAGCGACTATGCCAAAGGGCTGTTTTTCCCACTGAAGCTGTGCCGACATGCTAGTTTGCTAGCCAAATGTGCACCAATGTTCTATTTTGCCCACCAAAAGCGCCCAACGAGTTGTTTTTCTCACCATAGGTGCCTAGCCACCCTACTGACAGGCTATTTTTCCCACCGAAGGTTCACCAACTTGCTATTTTTCCCTCCAAAGGTGTCTAGTGAATGTGTCAACAGGCTATTTTACCTACAGAAGGTTATCCAACGGGCTGTTTTTCCTACCGAAGATGCCTAGCGACCATGCCATAGGGTTGTTTTCCCACTGAATGTACGCCAATGTGCTATTTCGCCCCTCGAAGGTGCCTAATGGGCTGTTTTCCCACTGAAAGTGCCTAGCAACTGTGCCAACAAATGGTTTTGCCACCAAACGTGCACCAATGGGCCTTTTTCCAACTAGAGGTGCCTAGCGACCATATGGATGGGCTGTTTTCCCACCGAAGGTGCACCAACCTACTATTTTTCCCACCGAAGGTGCCTAACGACCTTGTCATTAGGCTATTTGGCCCACAGAAGGCACCCCAACGTGTTATTTTTCCAATCGAAGGTGTCTAGAAATGGTGTGGATGGGCTGTTTTGCCTATTGACGGTGAGCCAAGAGGATGTTTTTCCTACTGAAGGTGCCTAGCGACCGTTAAACGAGCTTTTTCCCACACCAAAGGTGCACCAACATGCTGTTTTTCCCATCGAAAGAGCCTAGCGACCATGCCGAAGGGTTCTTTTTCCCACCGAAGGTGAACCAACATACTATTTTGCCCACCAAAGGAGCCCAATGAGCTATTTTTCCCACCGAAGGTACTTAATGATTGAGCTGACAGGTCATTTTGCCCACTTAAGGTGCACCATGCTGTTTTTCCCATGGAAGGTGCCCAACAGGCTCTTTTTCCCATAAAATGTGCCTAGTGACAGTGTTGTTTTTCCCATCAAAGATGCCCAACGAGCTACTTTTCCCAGTGAAGGTTCCTAGCGACCCCACCAACAAGCTGTTTTACCCACCAAAGGTACCCAATAGACTATTTTCCTACCGAAGGTTCCTAGCCACTATGCCAACGGGTTGTTTTGCCAACCGAAGGTGCACCGATGGGCCGTTTTGCCCACAGAAGGTGCCTAGCGACGATGCCAAAGAGCTGTTTTGCCACTAAAGGTGCACCAATGTGCTATTTTTCCCACCAAAGGTGACCAATGGATTGTTTTCCCTATCAATGGTGCCTAGTGACCTTATCGAAGGACCATTTTGCTTATCGAAGGTTCACCAACATCTTGTTTCACCCATCGAAGGTGCCTGGCGGTCTATTTTTCCCACGGATGGTACCTAGCGACCATTTTGAAAGGATGTTTTACTCATCGAAGGGGCCTAGCGACTGTGCCAACGGGCTATTTTTCCCACCAAAGATGCACCAACGAGTTGTTTTTCCCTCTGAAGATGCCTAACGACCCTACCGACGGGGTGTTTTTCCCATAGAATGTGCACCAACCTACTGTTTTTCCCACCAAATGTGTCTAGTGATCGTTCTGACAGGTTGTTTTGCCCACAGAAGGTGAACCAACTGGCTGTTTTTCCTACCGAAGATGCCTAACGACCATGTCAAAGGCTATTTTTTCAATCGAATGTATGCCAATGTACTGTTTTACCCACCGAAGGTGCACCAACGGGCATTTTTCCCACCGAAGGTGCCTAGCGACCATGTGGACGAGCTGTTTTGCCCACCGAAGGTGCACCAACATGCTATTTTTCCAACCAAAGGTGCCTAGGGACCCTGCCGATGGGCTGTTTGGCCCACAGAAGGTGCATCAAGGAGTTGTTTTTCCCACCGAAGGTGCATCAACGTGCTATTTTTCCAACCAAAGGTGCCTAGGGACCTACCGATGGGCTATTTGGCCCATAAAAGGTGCATCAAGGTGCTGTTTGTCCTACCGATGGTGTCTAATGAAGGTGTGGATGGGCCGTTTTGCCCACCAAAGGTGCATCAATGTGTTGTTTTACCCACCGAAGATGCCCAATTGGCTGTTTTACCCACCAAAGGTGCCAATGGGCCATTTTGCCACCCAAGGTGCATCAACATGCTTTTTTTCCCACCGAAGGTGCCCAATGGGCTCTTTTTCCAATAGAAGGTGCCTAGCGACCATGTCAAGGAGTTGTTTTCCACAACGAAGGTGTGCCAACGTGCTGGTTTGTCCTCTAAAGGTGCCTAATGGGCTTTTTCCAACCAAAGATGCCTAACAACCTTGCCGAAGGGCTGTTTTGCCCACAAAAGGTGAACCAACATGTTGTTTTGCCTATTGAAGGTGCCCATCGGGTTGTTCTTCCCACCAAAGGTGCACCAACATGCTGTTTTGCCCACCAAAGGTACTGAACAGTCTATTTTTCCCACCGAAGGTGCCTAGTGACTATGCCATCGGGCTATTTTACCCACTGATGGTGCATCGACGGGTTATTTTTCCCACTGATGGTGCATCGACGGGTTATTTTTCCCACTGAAGGTGCATCAACTTGCTGTTTTTCCCATCGAAGGTGCCTAGCGACCATGCCAAAAGGTTGTTTTACCAACTGAACGTAAAACAATGTACTGTTTTGCCCACCGAAGGAGCCCAACGGGTTGTTTTTTCCATTGAAAGTACCTTGCGATTGTGCCGACGGGTCATTTTGCCCACCAAAGGTACCCCAATGTGTTGTTTTTCCCATCGAAGGTGCCTAGTGGTTGTGCCAAGGGGTTGTGTTACCCACCGAAGGTGCCCAATGGGCTGTTTTGCCCACCAAAGGTGTCAACAGGTTGTTTTGCCACCGAAGGTTCACCAATATGTTGTTTTTCCCACTGAAGGTGCCCAATGGGCTTTTTTTCCCACAGAAGGTGCCTAGCAACCGTGCCAATGAGTTGTTTTCCCCACCGAAGGTGCACCAACGGGTTGTTTTGCCCATCGAAGGTGCCTAGTGACCATGTCAAAAGGCTATTTTTCCCACCGAAGGTTTGCTAACGTGTTGTTCTGACCACCAAACATGCCTAACAACCATCCCAAAGGGCTGTTTTGCCCGTCGAAGGTGAACCAATATGCTCTTTTGCCCACTGAAGGTTCCCATCGGGCTGTTTTTCCACCGAAGGTGCACCAAAGTGTTGTTTTGCCCACCGAAGGTGCCTAGCAACCTCGCTGACGGGCTGTTTTGCCCACCAAAGGTACCCAATGGGCACTTTTTCCCACCAAAGGTGCATAGCAACTGTGCCAACTGGCTGTTTTTCCCACCAAATGTGCACCAATGTGTTGTTTTTCCCACCGAAGGTGCCTAACGAGATGTTTTTCCCACCACAAGTGCTTAAAGATTGTACCAATGTGTTGTTTCTCCCACCAAAGATTCCTATCGGCTCTACCTACGGGCTGTCTAGAGATCATGCCAACAGGTTGTTTTGCCCACAGAAGGTGAATCAACGGGCTATTTTTCCTACCGAAGATGCCTAGCGACTGTGCCAAAGGGTTATTTTTCCCACGGAATGTATGCCAATGTGTTGTTTTGCCAATCAAAGGTGTCCAACAGGCTGTTTTCTAACTAAAGGTGCCTAATGACCATGCGGACGAGCTATTTTCCCATAGAAGGTGCACAAAGGTGCTATTTTTCCCACCAAAGTAAATCAATGTACTGTTTTGCCTACCGAAGGAGCCCAACGGGTTGTTTTTCCCACTGAAGGTATCTAACAACTGTGCCGACAGGCCCTTTTTCCCACCAAAGGTGCATCAATGTGTTGTTTTTCTCATTGAAGGTGCCTAATGCTCTTGACAATGGGCTGTTTTACTCACTGAAGGTGCCCAACAGGCTGTTTTGCCCATTGAAGGTACCAACAGACTATTTTTCCACTAAAGGTTCACCAACATGCTCTTTTTCCGACTGAAGGTGCCCAACGGGCTGTTTTGTCACCGAAGGTTCACCAACATGCTGTTTTTCCTACTAAAGGTGCCCAACGGGCTCTTTTTCCCATAGAAGGTGCCTAGCGACCGCGCCATCTAGTTGTTTTCCCCACTGAAGGTGCACCAACAGGTTGTTTTGTCCAACGAAGGTGCCTAGTGACCGTTCCAAAGGACTAATTTGCCCACCGAAGGTTTGTCAATGTGTTGTTTTGGCCATTAAAGGTGTCTAACAGGGATTTTTCCCACCGAAGATGCCTAACGACAGTCCCAAAGGGTTGTTTTGCCCACCGAAGGTGAACCGACGTGCTCTTTTACCCACCGAAGGTGCCCATCGGGCTATTTTTCCACCAAAGGTGCACCAACGTGCTGTTTTACCCACCAGAGGTGCCCAACGACCCCGCTGACGAGCTATTTTGCCCACCAAAGTGCCCCACTAACTTTTTTCCCACTGAAGGTGCCTAGCAACTGTGCCAACGGGCTGCTATTCCCATCGAATGTGCACCAACATGCTATTTTGCCCACCGAAGGTGCCCAACGAGCTGTTTTTCCCGCCACATATGCCGAGCGACTGTGCCGATGTATTGTTTATCCCATCAAAAGTGCCTATAGACCCTGCCTACAGGTTGTCTAGAGATCATGCAAACAGGTTGTTTTTCCTAGAGAAGGTGAACCAACTGGCTGTTTTTCCTACCAACGATGCCTAGTAACTATCCCAAAGTGTGGTTTTTCCCATAGAATGTATGCCAATGTGCTATTTTGCCAATCGAAGGTGTCCTACGGGCTGTTTCTCCATCAGAGGTGCCTAGCGACTGTACGAAAAAGCTATTTTCCCATAGAAGGTTCACTAAGGTGTTGTTTTTCCCACCGAAGGTGTCGAACGACAGTGCGGATGGGCCATTTTTCCCACCGAACATGAATCAGGGGGTTGTTTTTCTCACCGTAGGTGCTTAATTACCGTGTCGTCGAGCTGTTTTGCCTACCAAAGGTTTTTTTCCCATCGAAGTTGCCTAGTAACCCCATTGACAGGCTGTTTTTCCCACTAAAGTGCCCAACTGGCTATTTTTCCCCCCAAAGGTGCCTAAAAACTGTGCCAATGGGCTGTTTTTCTGACTAAATGTCCACCAACTTGCTGTTTTGCCTAACAAAGGTGCCCAATGAGCTATTTTTCCCACCACAGGTGCCTAGCGACTATGCCGATGTGTTGTTTCTCCAACCAAAGGTGCCTATCGACCCTACCTACGGGCTGTCTAGAGATTGTGCCGATAGGCCATTTTACCCACAGAAGGTGAACCAATGGGCTATTTTTCCTACCAAAGATGCCTAGCGATTGTTCCAGAAGGTGTTTTTCTCATGGAATGTGTGCCAATGTGTTGTTTTGCCAACCAAAGGTGTCCAAAGGGTTGTTTTCCTACCAAAGATGCCTAGCAACCTTGTGGACGAGTTGTTTTCCGATAGAAGGCGCACCAAGGTGTTGTTTTTCCGAGTAAAGTAAAACAACCTATTGTTTTGCCCACCAAAGGAGCCCAATGGGTTGTTTTTCCCACCGAAGGTATCTAGCAACTGTGCCTATGAGTGATTTTGCCAACCGAAGGTGCATCAATGTGCTGTTTTTCCCATCGAAGGTGCCTAGCGGTCGTGGCAATGGGCTGTTCTACGTACTGAAGGTGCCCAACGAGATGTTTTGGCCACCGAAGCTACGAACAAACTATTTTTCCACTAAAGGTTCACCAACATGTCATTTTTTCCACTGAAGGTGCCCAACAGGCTGTTTTTCCCACCGAAGGTGCTAATAGACTGTTTTGCCACCAAAGGTTCACCAACATGTTGTTTTTCCCATTGAAGGTGCCCAACGGGCTCTTTTTCACACAGAAGGTGCCTAGTGACCGTGCCGATGAGCTGTTTTCCCCACCAAAGGTGCACCATCAAGTTGTTTTGTCTACCGAAGGTGGCTAATGACTGTGCCAAAGGGTTGTTTTGCCCACCGATAGTTTGCTGATGTGTTGTTTTGGCCATTGAAAGCTCCTAACAGGCTTTTTCCCTAGCAAAGATGCCTAACGACTGTGCTAAAGGGCTGTTTTACCCACCGAAGGTGTGCCAACGTGCTCTTTTGCCCACCGAAGGTGCCCATCAGGCTGTTTTTCCACCAAAGATGCACCAACATGCTGTTTTGCCCACTGAAGGTGTTTTTCCTACCAAAGGTGCCTATCTACCCTACTGACAGACTGTTTTTCCCACCAAAGTGCCCAACTGGCTATTTTTCCCACTGAAGGTGCCTAGCGACTATGCCAACAAGCTGTTTTTCCAGCTAATGTGCACCAACATGCTATTTTTCCCACCAAACAAGCCCATCAAGCTATTTTTCCTACCATAGGTGCCTAGCGACTGTGTCGATGTCCTATTTCTCCCACCAAAGATGCCTACGAACCCTACCAAAGGGCTGTCTAGAGATGATGCCGATAGGCTATTTTATCCAGAGAAGGTGAACCTACGGGTTGTTTTTCCTACCGAAGATGCCTAGCGACTGTCCCAAAGGGTTGTTTTTTCCCATGAAATGTATACCAATGTTCTGTGTTGCCAATCGAAGGTGTCCATCGGGCTATTTTCCCACCGAAGGTGCCTACAGACTATACGGACGAGCTGTTTTCCCACAGAAGGTGCACCAAGGTGTTGTTTTTCCCACTAAAGGTGTCTAACGACAATGCGGATGGGCTATTTTGCCCATTGAACGTGAACCAGGGGTTGTTTTTCTCACCGAAGGTGCCTAGCAACCATGTTGACGGGCTATTTTGCCCATCAAAGGTGCACCAACATGATGTTTTCCCATTTAAGGTATGTAGCGGTCGTATCAACGACCTATTTTGCCCGCCAAAGGTGCCCAATGGGCTATTTTTCTCACCGAAGGTGCCAACGGACTATTTTGACACCAAACGTGCACCAACATGCTCTGTTTCCCACCAAAGGTGGCCAACGGTGCCTAGCAACCTTACAAATGAGTTATTTTCCCCATTGAAGGTGGACCAATGGGTTGTTTTCCCCACCGAAGGTGCCTAGCGACTGTGTCAGAGGGTTGTTTTGCCCATCGAAGGTCTCTAATAAGCTTTTTTTTTCCCACTGAAGATGCTTAACAACAAAAAGGTTGTTTTGCTCACGAAAGTTGAACCAACATGCTGTTTTGCCCACCAAAGGTGCCCATCGGGTTGTTTTTCCTAACGAAGGTGCACCAACATGCTGTTTTCCCACCGAAGGTGCCTAATGAGCTATTTTTCCCATCAAAGGTAGCTAGTGACCCCACCGATGGGCTGTTTTGCCAACCAAAGGTACCTAACGAGCTATTTTTTCAACCAAGGGTGCCTAGCGACTGTGGCAACGAGTTGTCTTGTCCACCGAAGGGGTTGTTTTACCCACAGAAGGTTCCTAGCAATGGTGCCAAAGGGTTGTTTTGCCCACCGAAGGTGCACCAAATGTGCTATTTTTCCCACCAAAGGTTCCTAGTGACCTTACCAAAGGACTGTTTCACTCATCAGAGGTTCACCAACGTGTTGTTTTGCCTACTAAAGGCGCCTAATGGGCTATTTTTCCCACCAAAGGTACCTAGCAACTATTCCAAAGGGATGTTTTGCCCACCTAAGCTGCATCAACGTGCTATTTTACCAACGAAAGGTGCCCAACAGGATATTTTTCTCACCAAAAGGGCCTAGCGATCGTGCAAACAGGCTATTTTACCCACCAAAGGTGCAATAACGAGATATTTTTCCCATCAAAGGTGCCTAGTGACCCTACTGACGGGCTATTTTTCCAACCAAAGGTGCTCCAACCTGCTATTTTTCCTACCAAAGGTGTCTAGTGACCGTGCTGACAGGCAATTTTCCCTATAGAAGCTGAACCAAAGTGAAATTTTTCCTACAGAAGATGCCTAGCAACAATGCCAAAGGGATGTTTTTCCCATGGAATGTATGTCATTGTGCTGTTTTGCCTGCCGAACGTGCCCAACGGGCTGTTTTCCTACAGAAGGTGTCTAAAAACCATGCCAACGAATTGTTAAGCACACCGAAGGTGCCTAGCGACCTTGTGAAAAGGTTATTTTACCTACCGAAGGTGCCTAGCGACCCTATCGATGTGCTATTTGGCCCATGAAAGATGCACCAAGGTGTTGTTTTTTCCATCGAAGGTGTGTAACGACAGTATGGATGGGTTATTTTTCCTATCAAAGGTGAACCAAGGGATTGTTTTTCCATCGAAGGTGCCTAACGACCGTGTTGAAGAGCTGTTTTGAACCCCAAAGGTGAAAAAATGTACTATTTTACCCTTCGAAGGAGCCCAACGACTTGTTTTTCCCACCAAAGGTACCTAGAGACTGTGCTGATCAACTATTTTGCACACCGAAGGTGCACCAACACACTGTTTTCCCCATTGAAGGTGCCTTGTGGTGGTGCTAACGTGCTATTTTGCCCACCGAAGGAGCCCAATGGGCTATTTTGCCCACCAAAGTCGCCAACCGGCTGTTTTGCCACCAAAGGTGAACCAAAATGCTATTTTCCCACTGACAGTGCCCAACGGGTTCTTTTTCCTAAAGAAGGCGCCTAGCGACCTTGCCAATGAGCTGTTCTCCCCACAGAAGGTGCACCAACGGGTTGTTTTGCCCACCGGAGGTGCCTAGTGACCATGCGAAAGGGCTATTTTTCCCAACAAAGGTGTGCCGATGTGTTGTTTAGCCTACCAAAGGCACCTAGCGGGCTTTTTTCCCATCGAAGATGCCTAACAACATTGCCAAAGGGCTGTTTTTCCCAGCGAATGTGAACCAACGTGCCCTTTTACCCACTAAAGATGCCCATTGGGGTGTTTTTCCACTAAAGGTGCATAAACGTGTTGCTTTACCCAATGAAGGTGCCCAATAGGCTGTTTTTCCCATCGAAGATGCCTAGCGACCTCGCTGATCGGCTATTTTGCCCACCAAAGGACCCCAACAAGCTATTTTTCCCATTGAAGGTGCCTACCGACTGTGCCAGTGGGCTGTTTTTCCTACCCAAGGTGCCTAATGAGTTGTTTTTCCAACCACACGTGCCTAGCGACTGTGTCGATGTGCTATTTCTCCCACCAAAGGTGCCTACCGACCTTGCCTACTGGCTGCTTTTTACTCTGAAGGTGCAATAACATGCCGTTTTCCCCATCGAAGGTGTCTAGCGAGCCTACTGACGGGTTGTTTTGCCTAGCGAAGCTGAACCAACATGCTAATTTTTGCACTAAAGGTGCACCAACGAGGTGTTTTTTCCCACCAAAGGTGCCTAGCGATTCTACTGATGGGTTGTTTTACCCACCTAAGGTGTAGCAACGTGTTGTTTTTCCTACAGAATGTGCCTAGCGATCATGCCGAAGGGTTGTTTGCCCACCGAAGATACACCAACTTATTGTTTTTCTCACCAAAGGTGCCCAACCGATTGCTGTTCCCGCCGAAGGTGCCTAGCAACCATGCCGACAGATTGTTTTTCCCATCAAAGGTGCACTATCGTGTTGTTTTTCGCACCTAAGGTCCCATCAAATGTGCACCAACGTGCTATTTTGACCATCGAAGCTGCCCAACGAGCTTTTTTTCCTATCAGGGGTGCCTAGAGACTATGTTAATGGGCTTTTTTCCCACTGAAGGTGCATAGCGATCGTGCGGAAGGGTTGTTTTGCCCACCGAAGGTGTACCAACGTGTTGTTTTTCACACCGAAGGTGCCTAACGACTATAGCGATGAGTTGTTTGGCCCATAGAAGGCACACCAACGTGCTATTTTTTCCACCAAAGGAGTCTAATGATGGTGTAGATGCACTGTTTTGCATACCGAAGGTGAACCAAGAGGTTTTCCTCTCCTCGAAGGTGCCTAGCGACCATGTCGATAGGCTATTTTGCTCACTGAAGGTGCATCAACATGCTGTTTTTCCTATCAAAGATGCCTAACGATCATGCCAAAAGGTGGTTTTTCCCACTGAGGGTGAACCAACGTATTGTTTTGCCATTCGAGGGAGCCCGACGGGCTGTTTTTCCCACCAAAGGTACCTAGCAATTGTGCCAACGGGTAGATTTGCGCACTCAAGGTGCACCAATGTGTTGTTTTTCCCATCCAAGGTGCGTAGCGACCGTAAACATGGGCTGTTTTGCCCACTGAAGCTGCCTAACTGGTTGTTTTTCCCACCGAAGGTGCCAGCGGGTTATTTTGACACCAAAGGTGCACCAACATGCTATTTTTCCCACTGAAGTTGGCCAACGAGCTCTTTTTCCAACAGAAGGTGCCTAGCGACCTTACGAACGAGTTATTTTCCCCACTGAAGGTGGACGAACGGGTTGTTTTTCCCACCAAAGATCTCTAACAAGCATTTTTTCCCATTGAAGATGCCTAACGACCGTGCCAAAGGGTTGTTTTGCCTACCAAAGTTGAACCAACGTGCTGTTTTGCCCACCAAAGGTGCCCATCGAGTTGTTTTTCCTACCAAAGGTTCCCAACAAGTTTTTTTTCCCATCGAAGGTGGCTAGCGACTCCGCCAATGGGTTGTTTTGCCAATCAAAATTACCCAATGGGTTGTTTTTCCCACCAAAGGTGCCTAGTGACTATGCCAATGAGTTGTCTTGCCCACCGAAGGGGTTATTTTACCCACAGAAGGTGCCTAGCCACCGTGTCAATGGGCTATTTTGCCCACCGAAAGTGTGCCAACGTGCTATTTTGCCCATCCAAGGTCTCTAACTAGCCTTTTTTGCCTATCGAAGATGCCTAACAATCGTGCCAAAGGCTTATTTTGCCAGCAAAGTTGAACCAACATGTTGTTTTGCCCACCGAAGGTGCCCATCTGGTTGTTTTTCCCACCGAAGGTGCATCAACGTGCTTTTCTCCCATCAAAGGTGCCCAACAAGCTATTTTTCCCATCGAAGGTGGCTAGCGACCCCACCGATGGGTTGTTTTGCCAACAAAAGGTACCCAATGGGCTATTTTTCCCATCGCAGGTGCCTAGCGTCTGTGCCAACGAGTTGTCCTTCCCACTGAAGGGGTCGTTTTGCCTACAGAAGGTGCCTAGCGGCAGTGCCAAAAGGCTGTTTTGCCAATCCAAGATGCACCAACGTGCTATTTTGCCCACCAAAGCTGCCCAATGTGCTATTTTTCCCACCGAAGGTGTCTAGTGACCCTACCGAAGGACTGTTTTGCTCATCGAAGGTTCACCAAAGTGTTGTTTTGCCCACCGAAAGTGCCTGATGGGCTATTTTTCCCACCAAAGGTACCTAGCAATCGTTCTGAAGGGATGTTTTGCCCACCAAAGGTGCACCAACGTGCTATTTTACCAACAGTAGGTGCCCAATAGGCTATTTTTCTCATTAAAGGGGCCCAGCGACCGTGCCAACGAGCTATTTTGCCCACCGAAGGTGCAACAATAGGCTAATTTTTTTATCAACGATGCCTAATGACCCTAGCGACCCTATCGACAAGCTATTTTTACCACCAAAGGTGCTCCAACTTGCTATTTTTCCCATCAAATGTGTCTAGCGACCGTGCCGAGAGGCTGTTTTGCCCATAAAAGCTGAACCACAGGGTTGTTTTTCCTACTTAAGATGCCTAGCAACCGTGCCAAAGGGATATTTTTCCCACCGAATGTATGCCAATGTGATATTTTACCCACCGAAGCTGCCCAATGGGTGACTAGTGACCGTACTGATAGGCTGCTTTACCCACAGAAGCTGAACCAAAGGGCTATTTTTCCTACCGAAGATGCCTAGCAGCCTTGCCAAAGGGCTGTTTTAACCACCGAATGTATGCCAATGTGCTATTTTTGCCCATCGAAAGTGCCCAATGGGCTATTTTCCCACCAAAGGTGAATCAACCTGCTGTTTTGCCTACCAAAGGTGAACCAATGTGCTGGTTTGCCCATCGAAGGTGCCCATCAGGTAGTTTTTCCCACCGAAGGTGCACCAGTGTGTTGTTTTGCCCACCCAAGGTGCCCAACTAGCTATTTTTCCCACCGGATGTGTCTAACAACCCCACCGATGTGCTATTTTTCCCACCAAAGGTACCCAACAAGCTATTTTTCCCATCAAAGGTGCCTAATAACTGTGTTAATAGGCTATTTTGACCACTAAAGGTGCACCGAATGGTTGTTTTCCCCACAAAAGGTGCCTAGCGAAAGTGTGCCGACTTGTTGTTTTGTCCATCGAAGGTGTCTAACGGGCTTTTTTTCCCACCGAAGATGCCTAACGACTATACTAAAAGGCTGTTTTGCCCATCAAAGGTGAACCAACGTGTTGTTTTTCCCTCCGAATGTACCTAGCGGTCGCGCCAACGGGCTGTTTTCCCCATGAAGGTGGCCAACGGGCTGTTTTGCCCACCAAAGGTGCCAACTGGCTGTTTTGCCACCAAAGGTGCACCAACATGCTGTTTTTTCCCACCGAAGGTGCCCAACGAGCTCTTTTTCCCATAGAAGGTGCCTAGTGACCTTTTCAATGAGCTATTTTCCCCACTGAAGGTGTAGCAACAAATTGTTTTGCCCACCGAAGCTACATAGCGACTGTGCCAAAGGGTTGTTTTGCCCACCGAAGGTATGCTAACTTGCTGTTTTGCCCACGAAAGGTACCTAACAAGATTTTTTTCCCTCTGGAGACGACTAACAACCATGTGGAAGGGTTGTTTTGCCCACCAAAGGTGAACCAACGTGTTGTTTTGCCCACTGAAGGTGTTGATAGGGCCCTTTTTCCCACCGAAGGTGATCCAACACGCTGTTTTACCCACCCAAGGTGCCCAACGATCTATTTTTCCCACCAAATGTGCCAAGCGACCCCCCGACAAGCTGTTTTACCCACGAAAGGTACCCAACGGGCTATTTTTCCCACTGTAGGTGCCTAGTAACTTTGCCAACAGGTTCTTTTGCCCACCAAAGGTGCACTGACAGGTTGTTTTGCCCACAGAGTGTGCCTAGCAACCATGCCAACCCACCGAAGGTGCACCAACTTGCTATTTTGCCCACCAAAGGTGCCCAATGGGCTGTTTTTCCCATTGAAGGTGCCTAGTGACCTTGCCGAAGGACTTTTTTTCTCATCAAAGGTACCTGACGAGCTATTTTTCCCACAGAAGGTGCATAGCGACCGTTCCAAAGGGATGTTTTAAACACCGAAGGTGCATTAATGTGCTATTTTGCCCACCGAATGTTCCCAACGGGCTATTTTTCTCACCGAAGGGGCCTATCAACCACGACAATGACCTATTTTGCCCACTGAAGGAGCCCAACGAGCTGTTTTTCTGACCAAAGGTACCTAGCGACTGTACCGACGTGTCGTTTTTCCTACCGAAGCTACATCAACATGTTGTTTTTCCCATCGAAGGTGCCTAGCAGCCATGCCAACGGGCTATTTTCCTACCAAAGATTCCAACGGGCTATTTTGCCACCTAAGGTGCGCCAACATACTGTTTTTCCCACCGAAGGTGCCGAGGGGCTCTTTTTCCCATAGAAGGTGCCTGGCGACCGTGCCAACGAGTTATTTTCCTATCAAAGGTGAACCCTGCTATTTTACCCATCAAAGGTGCCTAACGGTTTTGCCAAAGGGCTATTTTTCCCATCGAAGGTGTACCGACATGTTGTTTTGCCCACTGAAGATGCCCAACAAGTTGTTTTTCCCACAAAAGATGCCTAGCGACTATACCTAAGGGTTGTTTAGCCCACCGAAGGTGAATCAACATACTGTTTTGCCGAGCAAAGGTGCCCATTGAGCAGTTTTTCGACTTAAGATTCCTGCCCACCATGCCAACGAGCTGTCTTGCCCATCGAAGGTGAACCAACCTGCTGTTTTGCCCACCGAAGGTGCCCATCAAAAAAATTTTCCCACCGAAGGTGCCTACCAGCTGTGCTGATGGAATGTCTTTCCTGTAGAAGGTGCACCAATGTGTCATTTTTCCCGCCGAAGCTGCACTAACGTGTTATTTTTCCCACCGAAGGTGCCTAGTAATTGTGTCAACGTGCCATTTTTCCCATCGAAGGTGCCTAGGGACCTACCGAAGTGCTATTTTGCACACCAAAGGTTCATCAACGTGTTGTTTTTCCCATCAAATGAGCACCAACGTGCTATTTTTCCCACAGAAGGTGCACCAACGGGCTGTTTTTCCCACCAAAGGTGCCTAGCGACCATGCCTATGAGCTATTTTTCCCACTGAAGGTGCTTAGCGACTAGGCCGAATGGTTGTTTTGCCCACCAATCGTGCACCAACGTGTTGTTTTGCCTACCGAAGGTGCCTAGCAATCATGCCAACTGGGTGTTTTCCCCAATGAAGGTGCCTAAAAACCATGCTGACAGGCTACGACCGTGCCGAAGGTGCACCAACATGTTGTTTTACCTACCAAAGGTACACCAACGTGCTGTTTTGCCCACCGAAGTTGCCCAACAAGCTATTTTTCCCACCGAAGTTAACCAACAAGCTATTTTTCCAACCGAAGGTGCCTAGGGACCGTGTTGAAGTGTTGTTTTTCCAACCAAATGCATACCAACGTGCTATTTTACCCACCAAAGGTGCCCAACGTGTTGTTTTTCCCACCAAGAATGTCTAGCGACCCTGTCAACAGGTTGTTTTGCCCACTGAAGGTGCCCAACGGGCTGTTTTTCCCACCAAAGGTGCCAACGAGTTGTTTTCCCACCAAAGGTGCACCAACGAGCTATTTTTCCCACTAAAGGTGCCTAGCTACCATACCGACGGGCTATTTTTCCCACCAAAGGTCTTCCAATGTGTTTTTTTCCCACCGACAGTGCCCAGCGACCCTACCAATGGGCTATTTTTCCTACCGAATGTGCACCAAGGTGCTATTTTCACCATCAAAGGTGCTTAGCGACCTTGCCAATGGGCTATTTTGCCCACCAAAGGAGCACTAACGTTCTTTTTTTCCCATAGAAGCTGACCAGCGACCATGCTGATTGGATGTTTTGCCCACCAAAGGTGCACCAACATGTCGTTTTACCCACCAAAGGGGTCTAGTGACCCTGCTAATGGGTTGTTTGGCCCATAAAAGGTGCACAACCATGTTGTTTTTCCCATTGAAGGTGTTTTGAGACGGTGCCGATGGGTTGGTTTGCCTAAAAGTACCCACTGACTGTACCGATAGGCTATTTTGCCTACTAAAGGGACCTAGCGACCGAAGATCCACCAACGGGTTGTTTTTCCTTCCGAAGATGCCTAGCGGCCCCACTAGTAGGCAGTTGTGCCTCCCGAACGTGCACCAATGTGTTGTTTTTCCAAACAAAGATGTTGGGCGACTGTGTTGAAGAGTTGTTTTGCCTAACGAAGGTGCCCACTGGGCAGTTTTCCCACCTAAGATTCCTGCCCACTGTGCCGACGAGCTGTCTTGCCCAGCGAAGGTGAACCAACATGTTGTTTTGCCCACCAAAAGGTGCCCATCAAATAGTTTTTCCCACCGAAGGTGCCTACTAGTCATGCCGATGGAATGTCTTACCTATAGAAGTTGCACCAATGTGCAGTTTTTCCTACTGAAGGTCCACCAACGTGCTGTTTTTCCTGCTAAAGGTGCCTAGTAACTATGTCAATATGTCGTTTTTCCCACCAAAGGTGAGTAGCGACCCTGCTGAAGTGCTATTTCACACACTGAAGGTTCATCAACGTGCTATTTTTCCCACCAAATGTGCACCAACTTGCTATTTTGCCCACAAAAGGTGCACCAACGGGCTGTTTTTCCCACCAAAGGTGCCTAGCGACCATGCCTACGGGTCGTTTTTCCCACTGAAGGTGCTTAGCGACTGGGTTGCTAGAAAAGGTGCACCAACGGGTTGTTTTTCCCATTGAAGGTACCTAGGGACGATGCCGATGGCCTCATTTTCCCTCCAAAGGTCTACCAACGTGCTATTTTTCCCACCGACAGTGCCTAACGACCCTATCGAGGAGTTGTTTTTCCCATTGAAGGTGCACCAAAGTGTTGTTCCTCCCATAGAAGGTGCCCAACGATCTTGCCAACGAGCTGTTTTGCCCACAAATGGTGCACCAACGTGTTGTTTAGCCCACCAACGGTGGAACGACATTCTATTTTTCCCACCGAAGGAGCCTAACGACCATGCTGACGGGATGTTTTACCCACCGAAGGTGCACCAATGTGCTATTTCTCCAACGAAAGGTTCTTAGCAACCCTACCGATGGGTAGTTTGGCCCACAGAAGGTGCACAAACGTGCTATTTTTCCCACCGAAAGTGTCTAGCGGTGGTGCTAATGGGCTATTTTTCCTACAGAAGGTGAACCAAGGGGTTGCTTTTCCCATCAAAGGTACCTAGCAAGTGTGCCAATGGGCTATTTGGCCCACAGAAGATGCACCAACATGTGTTTTTCTCCCATTGAAGGTACCTAGCAACAGAGCTAAAGGGCTATTTTGCCCATCGAAGGTGAACCAACATACTGTTTTGCCCACCGAAGTAACACAACGGGTTGTTTTTCCCACCAAAGGTACCTAGCGATCGTGTCGACGGGTTGTTTTACCTGCCAAAGGTCCTCCAACGTGTTGTTTTTCCCACCCAAAGTGCTTTACGAACGTGCTGACGTGTTGTTTTTCCCACCAAAGATGCTTTATGACCATGCCAATGTGCTATTTTTCCCACAGAAGCTGCCTAACGACCGTGCCAATAGACTGTTTTGCCCACCAAAGGTGCTTCAATGTGTTGTTTTTCCCATCGAAGGTACCAACTTAATTTATTAGGCATTAAATAAATATATATGGATATATTTATTGGGCTAGAGTGAATTAAGTTGTCGGGCTTTTATT
>JAOSBN010037552.1:0-15700 GCA_027563595.1 Erythroxylum suave
GAACCAAACATAATAATGTAAATTTTAGGAAAAAGATTACTTTCCCAAGCAAGAATCCATGCCAACCAAACAAGGCCATAGGGTATTCTAATCAGTGTAGAGTGGCTAAAGTCTTTTGAACATCTTAACTTTTTGTATAGTAGTGATAGAGGTAATGCCAAGCCCTCCCTGCCTCTTTGGTATAGTAACTTCACTATGTTTGATCTTAGCATTTTTTAAGCTATTTGTTACCCCAATCTATAAGAAAGCCTTCATTATTCTATCAATTTCCTTGCTAACCTTCTTAGGTAAGGTCGTGTGAGCTATCCAATTTGCAGCATAGGAGAGGAATTTGTTATTTATCTTGATTTGATCCTGTCAATGAGAAGAAGGCAATCTTGAAACTTAGGTTTTGTGGTTGTGAAACTTAGGTTTTGTGGTTGTGATAGGAATACCACAGTAGCAAAATGGAGTGTTGTGAGAATTTGTACCCATAAGTCACCTAACTTTAGAAATATTTCTCACATCAGAAAATAGATATATGCAACACTTTTCAATATTGCGTTTCAATCTCGACCATTCTGCAAAAAGTTTCAGAACATGTAACATAAGATTGATAGATTAAGTATCAACTCCATATAGAAGAATTAAGTCATCAATATAACTAAGATGAGTGCGGTTGACAACTCTATAATTATCAAGATAATTAAACCATTCATTACAAGTGATCAACTTGTTCAGCATCCTGGATAGACCCTCCATCACAATTATGAATAAATAAGGGGATAAGGAATCACCCTATTTAATACCCTTTTCATTTTTTAAAGGTTTTGTAGGGTAGCCATTCACAATCACACTCAATAATGATGTTTGGATGCAAGTCATAATCCAATTAACAAATCTAGATGGCAAATGTAAAGCTTCAAGGCATAATCGAATGAAATTCCAACTGGTGGTATCAAGTGCCTTATAGAAATCAACTTGGAGTGAGCAATTGTTGAGCATTTAACATGAGTTGTACTCTTTTATCAGCTCTTGCAATATAAGAATATTATCCCCTATATTTCTTTTAGATTTGAAAGCTCCCTATGCTTGATTGATAATACTCGAGATCATCGCTTTCAAACGTTTAGATAGAAGTTTTGAAATCACCTTATATACTGTGTTATAATAAGAATATTGGTCTGAAGTCTTACATTCTCTGAGGGTTTGTCCTTTTTGACACTAAACGAATGAAAATATGACTAAGCTTATGAAGTATTTTGGAAGAAGAGAAAAATTCCAGTACAACTTCTGTAAACAATTGTCTAATGATATCCCATGTTGTTTGGAAGAACACTGCAGGAAAACCATCAAACTACATGATTTTGATAGTGTAAGCCAAAGAGTACCTTCTTGACATCCATTTTTGTAATTGGTGAGACAATAAATTCCTATATATCTTGAGCAATTGAACAATTGAATAACTGGTGTATATTATAACTTGGAGAATCACTTAAGTCAGGTGGCATTAGTAGCTCCTAGTTATGTCTTATGATTTAACCCGATCTGAGTGTTCTTGACCATTAGAATCCAACAAAAATGAAATTTTGTTGACATTTCTTCTTGCTAGTAATGTAGAGTGGAATAATTTGGTGTTAGTATCTCCATCTTTCATCCAATTTATTTTGTCTTTTTGTTTAAGGATGGAATTATGAAGTCCAAGGACTTCTTGATACTCTTATAACATCTTTCACTCTAGCATTCTCAAGTCAGTATTATGTGGAGAGTCATAGCATGCTTGTTGAGCTTGAACTAGCTTTTGTTTAAAAGTGTTTATCTGCTGATTTCTATCAAGCATGAAGCTCTTTAGAGGTCTCTTCATTAGCTTCAATTTAGCCATAAGTTGATAAGATTTATGGCTTGAAACCTCATAATTCCAGCATCTGTTGACTATATCCGAGAGCCCCTTAAGATGGCAAAGACCATTGAAAAATCTAAAAGGAGAACCACCTGTTCCTCTCTCAACCAGCATTTGGATTAACATGTAAGAATGATTCGACATTAGGTTTTCCCCATAATGAACAAATGAGAGGGGAAATCGGTTGAGCAAGTGGAATTAACCAAAGCTCTGTCCAATTTCTTCTGCATGAGCTAGTTGTTTAGCTGATTATTGCTCTATGTAAGTAATCTGCTAGTAAAGTGTAGATCAACCAAGTTTATATTCATTAGGAAGGTTGAGAGCTCCTTTTTAGAGCTATGATTGAACTTCCTACAACTCTCCACATCATTCAATCTTAAAGAGCAATTAAAATCACCCACAATAAGCTATGGGTGTGTAATACTTTGTTACAACCTTTGTAAATCCAACTAGAGTTTGTTTTGTTAGAAACTAAAATTTGAAGCATATATAAGGGTAACAACAAAAATAGAGCATATACTTGACATTTGGTAGTTTAAATGGAGATATCGATCCAATTCTTCAAGAACTTGCACATAAATAATATTAAGATTGTTGAGGCAGAAGATCCGACCATTGTAGTGAGATTGATGATTAGAGGAGAGCCCCTAATTAGCACCCAAAAACTTGACTCTCCTCAAATTCCGGGGCTCTTTTATTCAAGTTTCAAAAAGTCCTAGTGGACAAGGCTTAAGCCCTCTATTATTCCAGGGATAGGAGAGGGAGATGTCGGTCCTCTCCAATTCATTAGATTCAATTAGTTGAAGGGTAAGAAGTGAGTTAAGTAAGGGGGAATCCTTTGAAACTTCAATGCACAATTTGACATAGCATATACGTTCCACGGTTGCTATTTGGGTATCCATACAGATAGGTTTACTCAAAGAGCTTACTAAAAAGCTAAGACCTTCTATGGTCCAAAATTCCATAGGAATGTTATGAAATTGAACCTACAATGGCAAAGTATTGATCTGACCTTTGTCTAGTTTTAGTCCTGGTTGCTCTCCAACATGCCATCGGCCTCCTCTATAATCTCGTCAAGATTGGTGCAATTGGAAAATTTAAATAGAATGGAGCTACCCACCTCAACATCACTTTCTCTAGCCCTTTCTTCCCCCATCTTGCCTTTGCCCAAACATTGATCGTCAAAAAAGTTGGGTGCTTAGGCTAAAAGAAGCCTATCAGAGCTATAGACCAAGCTCTAGCACCCACCATAAGCAATTCAACCAAAGGAGATAAAACTCCATCTTTGAGCACATTGTGGTAGTGCTTGAGGGCTCCTTATAGTGAACTATTTGCAATTTATTTCTCCATGCTCTGACCGAGTTGGGAGTGACTAGACCTTTGTCTATAGGCATAAGTTTGCTAGGGATTTTATCGCTATGTATCACCCCCGAGTGAGCAGATAGAGTCTCCCTCGATAGCGCATGAAAGTTTGCCTTGAATAATGAGGTTTCTCTAATCTCAATCCCTGAATGTAAGGCAATATGGCCTTTTCCTTCATCTTTTTGTAAGACTTATATCATTCTAGTAGTGAATTATGTGTCAAAGTGGATAGAAGCGAAAGCTACTTATACAGATGAAGCTAAGGTTGTAGTCAATTTTATCAAATATAACATTTTTTTTAGGTATGGAATACCTTAAGCTATGGTTAGCGACATGGAAACTCATTTCTGCAATAAAATTTTTGGAACATTAATGAAGAAATATGGTGTTTCACATCGTATTTCGACTGTATATCATCCACAAACGCGTGGGCAAGCTAAAGTCTCCAACTGGGAAATCAAATCAACTTTGGAAAAAGTGGTGAATCCGAACATAAAAGATTGGAGCTTACGTTTGGATGGTGCCTTGTGGGCATATCGGACTACTTACAAAACTCTAATAAGCATGTCGTCGTATAGGTTAGTTTTCGGCAAACGTTGTCATTTGCCAATGGAAATAGAACATAGAGCCTATTGGGTTGTGAAGCAGTTAAACATGGATTTGATAGAGGTTGGTAACAATAGGAAGTTGCAATTGCAAGAGTTAGAAGAGATCCATAATGAGGTTTATGAAAAAGTGCAAATTTATAAGGGAAAAACTGAAGCTTTTCAAGATAAAACGATTTTTAGGAAGCAATTTTGTTAGCCTTTGAATTTTTGTTGTTGAGTTAAGCATGATATTTTATGAAATAAGCATGGAATTTGAATTTTTGCCTTAGAATAAATTATGAGGTCAAGATAGAATTATTATTGGAGTTTAATTATTTATTATAGTGTTAGTAGGATTTTATTTCACTGGTTATTGAAATTAAAGCATTAGGAATGTATTGAGGGCAAATTTAGCATGTCACTTAAGATTAAAAGGCATGAAGCATTAAAGGAAGGGTAGGATTAACTTTTAGCACTCATTAAGGGTAGAATTGGAAGAGGAAAAGAATGTTCTATACATTAGAAGGAACAAAAACGTGAATGAAGAGAGAGTGAAGTGAAAAAGTGAAAAAGAGAGAGAAGTGAGAGAGTCAGCCATTAGAGAGAAAAAGGAAGAAGCAACTTAGGGTTTCATCTTTTCTTAGCTTTAAAGAGTGATTTTGAGGGTACTCAAGAAGAGAAAAAGAAAGAGGAAGAGAAGAGCTTCTATTTGAGCCAAACATCTCTTTGTTTGGTGAAGATTTAATGTAAGCCCATTTATAATCCTTTGGATTTTTGGAAGGGTTTTAGTTCATGAAGCTTAGGAAATACATGGGTTTAAGTATTCTAGAATCAATTTTTAGTGAATATGCTTGTTGGGTTCTCAATTTGGATTCCTATTGAATTGGATTTTTGCCAATGTTAAAGAAAATCAAGTGAGGCAAGAGGAGCAAGAGAAAAGGCATTTTTAAAGCAAGTTTCTAAGCAAGGAATTCAGGTGGGCTACATGTTTATAGTTGAGTTAATGAGCCATGAGTATTTTTTCGAATCAAAGATTTAAATGATTTCAATTGCTTTATAAATGTTGCATTTATTTCTTCTTGAATGATTGAAGTATTTGCTATATGTTTGGTACATAAATCTTGATGTTAATTTGTGAAATGATGATGGAAATTGTATTTGAAAAATATCATGCTTATGGAAATCATGATTCTGAAATGTGCAAGATGTTATAAATATGAAATTTATGTTTGTGTGGGTTTAAGGTGGTCCATTCTGTTATGTCATGTGCACATTGACCATGTTAAAGGCTTCTCCCGCCTGCCCGCTAGTGGTATGGAGCTCCTTCACAGACTCTCTCATGTTTGTGGACTACCCAAAGTGGTCCATTCTGTCATTACTAGAGATTCGCAAGAACTCCCTCATATTTATGGACTACCCAAACCATTATGATTGCTTATATTGTGCATGAATTTATTGACAAGTTTGAGAAATACATGTCTTATGTTGTTTAAGATGTGTTTGACAAGTTTGAGAATTTGGGAATTACATGTTTTATGGTTGTAAAGCATTTTACTACGATTATGAATATTTTCAATGGTTTGCTTGTTTCTCCACTATAAACTTGTTACCCATGAATTTTTAGCTCACCCCCCTTCCTCCCCATCTCTAGGTGAAGAGCAAGAGATTGAGTAAGAGAGAGTCAAGGCACCACTCCAAGATAGCATAATTTTGTATTTCAGTTAGTTTATGAAAACTCAAGGCTTTAGTCGCATTTCAAGTATCACTCACATGTGTATTTTGTATTTTTGGATTATGAGACCAACGATATATTTGGTTCTTAAAATGCCCATTAAAGCTTTGTAAAACTCTGTTCTTTTGACGTTAATGAAATATATTTATGTTTTGCTTATGATTTTTCAAGTTTTTGCATTGCATTTTCAAGCATTCATAGGGGTAAATTTTGTGTTTTGTCTTCAGGGGAAAAGCTGTATTAATCTAGGTTGATATTGACAAAGTTGTCTTCTTTGAAGTTGTAGTTTATCCTCTTAGCTTTCGAACGATATAAAGTATGTGATTATTGGAGATTGGATTGGAAATATAGGATTTTTACATATTAGTGATGCTGTACAGGGTGCATGCAGGAATTTTATAGCCTTTTCTAATTGGATCCAATAGAATAAGAGTACTATGGTGTCTTGAAATGGGAAGAACTAGTGTGATGAATTAGAGATGAAATGAAGGTAATAAAGGGAGTTAAACATGTGAAGAAATTTATGATGAATGTATATAATTCTGAATGTTATGTTTTTGAGTTGATGAACAAACATAGATTATGATTTAGTTGTAAATGATATCGAGTTGAAATAGAAGTGATAATGAAGGAAAAATGATGAGGAAAATGAGTTAAAAATAATAGATATGCATAAGATGGGTCATAGGTAACTTGCAGGAGTTGGAAATCTAGAATTTGACTTGTAAATGTATGCTGGGAAGACTTGATGTCCGTTGGGCAGACCTTCTCGGGAATTTTAATGTCCCAGCTCAGTTCATATCCATTTGAAGGGATGTATGTCCACTAAGCGGACATTCTCGGGATAGTTTTATAAATGTGCAATTTTAATCCTCTGGATGGCAAAATCTCTCTTTGGTGTCTTCACGGAAGTCGTAGAACTCGAAGTACTCTTTGAAATCACACTTGCATGACATTAATCTGACATCCATGGTGAAAGTTATGCCTATTGTCCCAATTCATGTACATATATAAATTGTGGACTTATCAATGCTTTTCTCTGATACATTTAGGCTTGAATGAAGCTTGAAATGTAATTAGTTTGATGTGAAAATAAGGGATAAAAATGAGTGATATGTTAGGATGATGATTAAGGATATAAACATATGTATAGATTGTTGGATATCAAGTGTTCAAATACGAAATTTTGGGATGTTATAAGAATGAAGATGAACCTAGGTTGGCTAATGAGATTCCATAAAAAGGACCCTACAAAATGATGCATGTACGTTTGACTCACAAGTTAGACTCTGAAAACGGGGCCTAACAAATTTTCAATAGGACAACAAGTTCTTGTTTATCATCAAAGCTTAAGTTATTTCCAGGAAAATTATGATCTCATTAGCTCAGACCATTTATTGTTACTGAAGTATTTTCTCATGGTGCAGTAGAACTTCAAGTTTAGACATTTCCAAGGTATTTAAGATTAATAGACACTATCTTAAACCATACTAGAAGAATTCTCCCGTCAAGAATGTGGAAAAAATAGAGCTAGTAGCCCAAATCTATCTCTGATTAGGTAAGTTGATGATCATGTCCAGCTAACGACTTAAAAGAAATGCATTTAGGGACAACCCAAAAATTTCGTGTTCAATTTTATTTCTATTTTTAGTATTTCTCATTTTTTTAAATTTTTTAAATTTGTTTTATTTTCAGCCATCAATTTTATCCCCTTCCCTTTAGTATTTTCACATGTTAATATTCTCAATTGTAGCTTAATTAAAAAAATTTCCTTTCCCGCCTGCCCATTTCACCACCCAATACTTTTTCAACCTTACAATTTCATTCATCCTTTTCACTTGCCTTCACCCACTCCAATTTTGTTTACTCACAAATTTATCCCACATACATACCATTCCAACGTCAACCCCAAACCTTTTACCTTCCTTACCATCGTAACCAATGCCACCCATTATTACAAAATTGCTGTCAGTTTTGGGCTTTCATTTTTGTGATTTCAAGTCTATAAAATCACAGAGATTGGGACCATGCCAAAAAGAGTGACTCACGCTAGTTAGCTTCAACAATCCTGACATTGGTTAGCACCCAACCTTCATCAGATGCCACAACTGTGACACTAACTCCATCCATTCCTCTGATTTCCAAACCAACCTAAGGTCCTACAACTAGGAATCGAACTCGGAAAGGTAAGCAAATCGAAAGGAGAAGCCAATAGAACTCAAGAAGTGGGGCTTTTAGTTCTTTCAAATACCTAAGGACAATTAGAGATTTTAGTTCTGACTGACACTCTTGATGTTTTACAAATTTGTAATTCCATTGAGCAATTGGTTGGGCAAATTTGTTGGAATGCATTTGTTAAAGTTGACTATCCTGCTTATGTTAAATTGAAATGAGAATTTTACAGTACCTTTCAATTTAATTCCCATAAAGAATTCGACTTGTTTAATAAGGGAATTGTTGAATTTAGACTTATGGGCCAGCAATTTGCATTATCTATTGCTGACTTTAACGTTGCTATGAGTTTTATAACAGTCGACAACATTAAGAATCAACCATTTGTAAGTTCCAGCTATGATTATCATACTGATTTTCATGTCTTTGAACTATGGACTCAATGTTCTGTCGATCCTCAACCATATAATACCATTGCATCTAAAAGTTCATATTTTAAAAAATCCTATTTTGAAAATAATACGTCGAATCTTAGCATACAATTTTTCAGGGTGACGAGATTCTGTTACACTTTCTAAAGCTGAATTGTATTTTTTGTGGTGTATGGACAAACAAATTCCTGTTAATGTGGGTTCTTGATTTTTGACTCAATTTCAATCTGTGTTAAATAAGAAATCCAAACCATTAATATTAGGGTCCTATATCACTCAATTGGTTGTTAATTTGAATATATTAGATCTGAAAATACTTACATGCTTATGGCTTGTGCAATAGAACCTTTGGATTTGGAATGTTTGTGTAGGATGGGAATCATTGGAATGAGTCATGGGAGGATATCCTTTACTTATCCAAGTCTAGCTTACCCTTTCAACCCACGTCCAACCACAAAGAGTCAGGTTGTCTCACTTACACCGAGTAGTAGCCAACCTCCTTAGGCTAACTTGGATGCTCATTGGTTCAACTTGAATGCCAGATGCATTGATTGGAGCGCAATTTGATAGGATATTGGGCACACCAAAGATTCCAACCTGCTTACCCACCAACCTCATGACTTAGGCGATCAACTTATAGAGAAGCTTTCTTTCCTCTTCTCTTTTTTATTTTAGCTTCTTTTACTTTATATAATTAAATTGGGGACAATTTATGGATCAGGTGTGAGGGTGGGGTATGTTCACTTGTCAAATGTATTATATATCCAAAGATGTTGATTGCATTTGATGAGTTTTATTTGATTACTTGATAAAGTTTATATGATATTAAACTTATGATAATATATTGTTGAGTTTGCTAAAGGAAACTTGCAATATATTCTTAATGTTTAATTATTTAAACCTAATAATTTATTGAGAATTTATGCATTTGAATTTATTTATCTTCATTTTTGTGCTTCTTCTGTTACTCTGTTTAATGGTTTGAATTTCTCTAAATAGTGCAAACAAATCAATTTTTATTTAGGTGTTTTTGATTTTGATTTAGCATTGTTAGAAGAACGACATATTGCCATCACAAATACAAGAAGTGAGGTTGAGAAGACAAACTATAAAGTATGAAAAAGTCTATTAGATTATATATTAATTTCAGGGAAATGACTACTGCCAACAACTTTAAGACCATTATTCCATAAATTGAATGTGTTAAAAATATCTTAAATTTGTGGGAAAACATTTTCGTTATGCAGATAAGTATCTTGCTTGTACAATAATGACTGAACTCATAACAATGAAGTTTAATGGGCCGAGGAGCATGCAACAACATGTCCTAAAGATGACAAATATTGCAGCAACATTAAAGATCATTAATATGATAACTGATGACTCCTTTTTAGTACAATTCATTATGAACTCGTTACCTCCTAATTATAAACCTTTTCAAATTAACTAAAATACTATAAAAGATAAATGGAACGTTAATGAATTGGCCAATATGCTCATTTAAGAGGAAACAAGGTTAAAAAATCAATAAGTTCATTTAATTTGTTGGGCCCCGAAATTTTTTAGTAAGCATGAACTGAATGAATTTTGTGTTCTTGATGGGTAATTCATTTTTAATTGGAGTTAACCATTATGTCAAATTTAGGAGGATTTAACTCATGGATTGATGGAATTAAAGTGTTGATGATGTAAGATGCACAAGGGTATTTTTGGAAGATTACTTAAGGTTAGAGGCACTAAGGTATTAAAGGAAGGGTAAGATGGACTTCTCTCACCCATTAAGGGTAGAGTGGGAAGAGGAAAAGAACGTCTTGTAAATAAGAAGACCTAAAAACGTGAATGAAGGAAAGGAAAGAAAAATAAAAAAGGAAGAGAGAGAAAGAAGAAAAAAGGTTTTAGGTGAAGAAAAGAAAAGAACTTTGAACTAGGTCACAAATTTTCCTAGTCTTAAAGAGAGAATTTGAGGTTACTCAAGAAGGGAAAAAGAAAGAGGAAGGGAAGAGCTTTCTTTAGAGCCAAGAATCTTACTAGTTGGTGAAGATTCAAGGTAAGTCAATTTTTAAATCCTTTGGAGTTCCAAAGGGTTTTAGTTCAAAGAGCTTAGGGAATGTATGAGTTTAAATATTCTAGGGTCAATTTCATGTTTTGATTCTATGGATTCTCAAATTGAATTTCTTATTGAATGAGAACTTTTTTTGTTATAGGAAACCAAGCAAGCCCGATCCAAGGCGAAGAGGAAAGACAACAGTGAACTTGGATTGTCAAACGGATTTGGTAGGTAAAGTATTTATGGTTATTGTGTAATTGGGCAAATTCTTGCCTATGTGTGTGTATGTGTTTTGCATGAAATTGTTAGGTTTGAAATTCTAATAATTGTTAATGTTTGAAATTGCATGGTTTCATCGTAACTATGTTATACCTTGCAAAAGGTTAGAACATTTTGAATTGAATGAGAAGAAGAAAAAACATAAAATATAATAAAAATGGTAAAATGAAAGAAGCATGAGAGTACAAATTATGATTGCTTAAATGGAGCATGAGAATATAAAAATGCATGGAAATGAATATGTGCTATTGTCTGGGTGAGAGTGGAACCGTTTCGTTAGTCACGTGCACGTCGACGTAAAGCCTTCTCCTAGCTGCCCACTTGTGGCCCACGAGATCTGAAAATGGACTCGTTTTGTTCATGGAGTAAACCATTGGTTTCTCTGTTTTGCTCACGGGTTTGTGCATTTGCATTTTGGCATGTTAAGTTGTGCTGTGATGTTAAGTTACATCAATTATGTCCTATGTGATGATGATTTGAACTGTGCTTCGGATGCCAATATGGATGTATATATATATGTACATATGTATGCGTGATTGTGTGGCTCAATGCCAATGACTATAAATATTTTAGCCATTGAGTTGTGTAGCTCAACCCTCAATTTTCCCTCCTTAGGTGCAAATCGAGAAGACAAGTGATCCTTGCAAGGCATTCAAAACTCCAAGACAGCTAGAAATATTTTTGTACTAAGTTAGTGAATATTTTTGGATAGCTTTAGAGACATGTGAAACATGAGCATCTTTTGCATTTTGGTTTAAAGTTAGTATGTATGTTGACATGTAACAAACTCCCACTGTGTTTAAAAATGAGAAAGTGAAATTAAATTCCTTTCTATGTATGATTTTGTTAATTTAAAGATTGGGAAAATGAATTGTATATGTGCATAATCTTATTTATTGAATTGCCAAAGGTTGTTAGTCTCAGAGTAGCATGTTAGAATTGGAGAGATCGTGTTCTGAATTCAAAGGAAAATATAGAGGAAGAGTATCGTCTGTGATGACATCACACACAGACGCAAAGGAAAAAAAACACAGACGAAAGAAATCGTTTGTGATGACGTTAGAACACAGACGGAAGCAGTGTAGACGCAAGGAACACAGACGATACGTTAGAACACAGACGCAAGAAGCGTAGATGCAAGGAACACAGACGACACGTCAGAACACATATGACACGTCAGAATACAGACGATAAGTCAGAACACAGACGCAAGGAATGTGTAAGAGTGTAAAGACTTAAAGAAAACACAGACGAAGCGTATCGTCTGTGATGACGTCAGAACACAGACGCAAGGAAAGACAGACGATAGAAAGATCGACGATATAAAGACAGATGATAAAACACAGACGATAGGAAGTCACACCCAAACAATAAAAGCCAAAGACAGACGATAGGGGAGTCAAACCTAGACGATAAAAGTCAAAAAAAGACGATAAAACACAGACGATAGGGAAGTCAAACCCAGACGATAAAAGTCAAAGACAGATGATAAAACACAGACGATAAGCAGAACATAGAAGAAGAAGTTAAGAAGTTATGCTAATTGATCCGAAGGATGTACATATGAAATTTATGGACTTACCAACGTTATCCTTTGGACCTACTTGGACTTGAATGGAGATGAGCAACAAGAGGATTAGTTTTGAAAATGCAAGTGTTTGTGCAAAATGGTTTGTATCCAAATGCGATCGCGGGGCTCCGGAAATGGGGTCCTACATCTTGTGGTATCAGAGCTTAGGCTTTTCCTAGACAAAGAATGCATAGTGGGACAATGTGTTTTGTTATGTGTTTAATTGTTTGCATTGTTAATTTGATTTGATTGCATTAAATGACATGCATACATGTAAGAAATAAGATTGAAATAAAATGTGAGCTAATCGTTAGTATTTAATTGAAGGAGTAGAATGTCACCTCGTAGAAGGACACAAGGAGTTCTGTAAGGATCCGTTGCACCTGACTCTCCACCAAGAGAGGAGAATAATGATGAGTCTGTAGCCCCAGGAAATGCTGAGGCTTTCATACGGCACAGTAATGAGCCCTCTCAGTCCCCAACTCGGGAGTCGCCTGTTCTATAGGAGCAAGTGCCTCCATTAGATTCGAGGATGTTCTAGGCCTTCACTCAGGCGTTTGTCCAAGCTATGGGACAGATGCCACAATCTTCTGCTTCGGCCCCAGTTAAGAAGGGGAAACAATTTGATAAGTTGAGGAAGTATGGAGCAGTGGACTTTTATGGGATCATTGATCCCGAGAAAGCTGAGAACTGGTTGAGAAAGACCAATAGGATATTGGATCAGATGGAATGTGAGGATGATGAGAAGGTGGCATATGTTGTTAGTTTGCTTCAGGGAGATGCTTTGCACTGGTGGGAAGGTGTGCCAGGAAGCCAGATGAGACCTCCAATGTTGGCATGGAAAGACTTCTTAGCTGTTTTTAAGAAGAAGTATCTGTCTGAGGTTTCCATTCAGCAGAAATAGAGGGAGTTTCTGAGTCTCACCTAGAGGGAGATGACAGTGAGCGAGTACGAGTGTCGGTTCACACAGCTATCCCGGTCCTTTTTGTGAAGAAGAAAGATAGGTCGTTGAGGATGTGTGTGAATTATAGGAAGCTTAATCATGTCACTGTTAAGAACAGATATCCGCTTCCACGCATAGATGACTTGTTTGATCAGTTGTAAGGGACGAAAATCTTCTCGAAGATAGATTTGAGACGGGCTACCATCAATTGCGGATAAAGGAGACTGATTTGGCAATGACTGTTTTTAGAACACGGTATGGCCACTTTGAGTTCTTGGTTATGCCTTTCGGATTGACGAATGCACCTGCAGCCTTTATGGACTTAATGAATAGAGTCTTTAAGTCATTCTTGGACCAATTTATCATTGTCTTCATTGATGATATATTGGCTTATTCCAAGAGTGATAAGGAGCATGAAGAACATTTGAGGGTTGCTTTGGAGACAATGAGGAAGAACGAGCTGTATGCCAAATTCGAGAAATGTGAATTTTGGCTAAGGGAAGTAGCATTCCTTGGACATGTATTTTCAGAACAAGGAGTGCATGTGGAGGAAGATAGAAGCGGTTGTTAAATGGGAAGCACCTAAGAATGTTGTTGAAGTGAGGAGTTTCTTGGGTTTAGTCGGATATTACAAGAGGTTTGTGGAGAGCTTTTCCATGATAGCTGCTCCACTTTCCAAATTGACAAGGAAAAATCAGAAGTTTGTGTAGACAGATGAATGTCATAAGGGTTTTGAGAAACTTAAGTATAGACTGACGAGTGCACTAATTCTGACTTTGCCTTCTAGGACTGATGGGTATGTAGCATACAGTAATGCCTCGAGGAAGGGATTGGAATGTGTGTTGATGCAAGGAGATAAGGTGATCGCTTATGCTTCTAGGTAATTAAAGCCTTATGAGATGAACTATCCTACTCATGACTTGGAGTTGGCTGCCATAATTTTTGCATTGAAGATATGGAGACATTACTTGTATGGAGACACTACTAGGGTATTTGCAGACCATAAGAGCCTTAAGTATTTGATGAGTCAAAAGGAGTTGAACTTGAGACAAAGAAGATGGTTAGAGTTATTGAAGGACTATGACTTGATGATAGACTACCACACAGGAAATGCTAATGTAGTAGCGGATGCATTAAGCAGAAAATTGACTATGGCATATGTGGAGATAATGTATCTTCCTTTGTTGAAGGAATTAGCTAGATTTAAGGTGACATTGAGGCAAGTTGAGCCTGATTGTGTATTGGCTAATTTTAGGGTAAGGCTAGTGTTAAATGAGAAGATTAAGGAATTGCAGGCACAGGATGGATACTTAAGCAAGCTCAAAGAAGAAATTAAAAGTGGCAAACCTTCTGAATTAGAGGTAAAGGAAGATGGATTGATGGTGGTAAGGAATAGACTATGTATTCCAGACATGCGAGAGCTTAAGGATAAAATTCTTGATGAGGCGCACAATGCTCCCTATGCAATGCACCCGGAGAGTACAAGAATGTATAGAGATTTGAAGGAGCATTTCTAGTGGAAAGGAATGAAGAAGGATATTGCGGAGTATACTAAGAGATGCTTAGTGTGTCAGCAAGTCAAGTTGAGCACCAAGCACCTTCAGGCAAACTTCAACCTTTGTCTATTCCAGAATGGAAGTGGGAGAAGATTTCGATGGATTTCTTGATGGGATTACCGAGAACTAGTAGGAAGCATGATGCAATATGGGTGATAGTGGATAGGCTGACCAAGTCAGCACATTTCTTTCCAATTAAGCAAATAGATTCCTTAAATGCTTTGGCCAAGAAATATCTGGATGAAATAATCAGACTACATGGGATTCCAAGCTCCATAGTTTCGAATAGAGATCCCAGGTTCACCTCTAGATTTTGGGAAAGCTTACAGGAGGCTTTGGGAACTAAGTTACACTTTAATACAGCTTTCCATCCCCAAACTGATGGATAGTCGGAGAGGACGATACAGACTCTGGAAGTAATGTTGAGAGCTTGTCTTATGGATTTTAAAGGCTTATGGGACAATCATTTGCCTTTAATTGAGTTTGCTTACAATAATTCCTATCATTCGGGAATCCAAATGGCACCTTATGAAGCTTTGTATGGTAGGAGGTGCAGAACTCCTATTCGTTGGGATGAGGAAGGTGAAAAGAGACTTGAAGGGCTTGAGTTGGTGCTAGTCACAGTTGATAAGATTAAATTGGTGAAACAGAGACTTAAAGCAGCTCAAGACAGAATGAAGAGCTACACGGATGCACATAGAAAATAGAGGGAATTTGAAGTTGGAGACAAGGTGATTCATAATGTCTTCCATGTATTGATGTTGAGAAGGTATCGATTCGACCCTTCGCACATAGTTCAACCTTCAGAGGTTCAATTGAGGGCAGATTTGACCTATGAGGAGCAACCAGTGGAGATCTTGGATTCGAAGGAAAAAGTTTTGAGAAACAAGGTGGTGAAGTTGGTCAAAGTTTTGTAGAGGAACCATTCGATGGAGGAGGTAACATGGGAGCCTTTGGGAGCTATGAAGGAGAGGTATCCACATCTTTTCGATGACTCAGGTAATAATTTCGAGGATGAAATTCTTTTAAGAGGGGGAGAAATGTTAGGCCCCGATTTTTTTTTAAATTTTAGTAAGCATGAACTGAATGAATTTTGTGTTCTTGATGGGTAAATCATTTTAATTGGAGTTAATTATTATGTC
>JAOSBN010037563.1:0-15698 GCA_027563595.1 Erythroxylum suave
CACGAGCAGCCACTATCTAAGTACCATTGATGGTGGTTGCTTCTTCCAAGTAAGGAGATCTGCAGTATATATTATATCCTTCTTCAGTACCTATATTTTCTTGGGCCCTTTAGGGTTAGTCTTATAATTATTCTTAGAATAATAAGAATATTGTTTCTTTTTCTTTCTATTGGGAACAAAATTTCTATTATAAAGAATATTACTATTATGACTAGTATTTTTACCAGAAAAGCCTAAACCACTTTTATCATCTGGATTATAACTTCCAATCATATCATTCATCCTTTTTGTACTTTCTGTAAATTTTGATAAATCTGCTGAAAGAATATTAATCCTTTGTTTTAACTAATTAATCTCCTCAAATCTATCTACAGTTACTTTCTTTTTCATATCGTCTATTTATTTCTTAAGAAAAATGTTTTCTTCTTCTAAGAGCTTTATATTCTTAGAATTTTCAACACATTTCTTTTTCAACTATCTATATTGTTTTAGAATAGCATGTAAATCTTCTAACAATTCTAAATAGGCATTCTGAAGATCATTAAAGTCAGAGATTAGCTCATCATTGCTTTTACTTTAGCTACCAAGCATATATTTGCTTATTTTGATGATTCTGAGTTGGATTCAGATTTAGACGAATCCAGATCTTCCCATGTTGCCATCATACTTTTTTTGTTTTCTTGACTCTTCGTTTGTTTTCTTTTAAGAAAGGGGCATTCAGGCTTGAAATGTCCTAGTTTATTATACTCATAGTAGACGATAGAGCTTTTCTCATTCTTCGAATCATCTTTGCTAATCTTTTTGAAAGAGGAGTCTTTATTTCCCTTTGTTTTCTTTTTCCACACCCTTCTAGTTTTTCTTGAAATGAAGGATAGTTTGTCTTCATCTTCACTTAAATCTTGATCAGATTCACTAGCATCATCATTCTTGATTTCTTCAATCTTTATGCTTTTGAAGACGTACTTCTATTTTTTTACATTTTCTGATTCTCCTGATTCTTCCGACCAGCCTTGAATGCAATAAATTTATCCCTTCTACATCAAGCTCTACTTCATGGATTTTCAGTGAACCAAGTAATTTAATTGGCTTTAGCTTGTTTAAATCCTTGGCCTCTTGTATTGTTGTTTCTTTGGGTCTCCATCTTTTAGGAATACTTTTGAGGATTTTTTTAACATGATCTTGACTATCGTAGATTGCCTCTAGAGCTTTAAGTCCATTAATAATTGTTTGGAATCATCCAAATATTTGATCAATAGACTCATCATCTTTCATTTTGAACAGTTCATATTGATGAACAAGAATACCAATCTTGGATTCTTTCAACTGGTTTGTGCCTTCATGCACAATCTAACGTATCCCACATTTCCTTTGCAGATTTGCATCCATGAACCTTATCATATTCACTTCTACTTAGAGCGTAACTTAAAAAGAACTTAGTCTTTGAGT
This sequence comes from Erythroxylum suave, assembly GCA_027563595.1. NCBI lineage: Eukaryota > Viridiplantae > Streptophyta > Magnoliopsida > Malpighiales > Erythroxylaceae > Erythroxylum > Erythroxylum suave. The sequence goes on from JAOSBN010037563.1 coordinate 1,447, forward strand.
TTAATTGAACATAAGCTTTTTGATCAGATGACCATTAGTCATGAGAGATGCTTTTCCCTTCGAAGTCTGTTGGAATATATAGACCACTTTCAATGATATCCCAAAGATCAATGTGTGTAGATTCTATAAAGAGCGGCACCCTATCCTTCCAATAATGATAATCTTCACCATTAAATGCAGGAGGTCTTGAGACGGAGGCACCTTCAGCTATAAAAACATGTAATTCAGCCATGGATCTTTATCCTCACTTTGTAATAGTGTTTCTTGGAAACTTGTGCTCTGATACCAACTAAAGTAAATCACTTGTTAATATAGGAATCACATATAATATGTAAAATACACAAGAAGGGGGGTTGAATTGTGTTAAATCATCTAAGGTAGCAATCTTTATAATCTTCTTGATTTTCTTGAAAAACTTAGGTGACTACAAAACAACACATTTAATTCGTTTAATTAATGCAACAACAGAAATAATATATATTCATCTAACAACAAGAAATTAAAAAGATAAGGGTTAGAGAATATGACACTGTGATTTATACTGGTTTACCCTTAACCTTTGGGCTACGTCTAGTCCTCAGAGTTTATCTGAGATTTCACTATCTTTTGCAACTTATAAGTATTATTTCTACTCTTCCAGAGCCTCTTCAGGTCTCTTTCACAAAGTATTCTTTATCTGCTATCTTAGCCTCTTCAGGCTCTAGCCTAACTTTCACTTGAAAAGATATTGTGTGAGCTTTCTACACTCATGTTACAGGTGTTCTTGATCTCTCTTCTTCCTTTTTTTTCACTCAAGATATTTTTACAGTATACTCACTTGATCACAGAATTATTTCGTGTAAGTAAAAGTAAGTAAAAAGTTGTTTTGTCTAGACTACAACTGATATTTATAGTCTAATTCTCTAATGGTCTTCTTGAGAAAACTGCTTGTAGAATCTTTAGAGATCTGTTATTAGTTGAGTCCTGTAACCAATTCCAACTAACTAACTAACTGACGCTGTAGATTATTCTTCAGTTATATCGTCTTGATTTGATTTGTATCCTTCGTCTTATGACTTCGCTTTGTCTTATGTCTTCGCTTCATCTTATGCCTTCACTTCATCTTATGACTTCGCTTCATCTTATGACTTCATCTTAGACATGTGACTTCGTCTTAGTCATGTGACTTCGTCTTAGTTAGCTCTTGAATATCATCTTAATTTGATGATTTGTGCTACTTACATTTATTTGCACACTTAACAAACTCATCAAAACAATTCACACACTTCTATTACTATTATTATTTGACTTTCATCAAAATCAATAGATGAAGTGAGGTCTTCTTGACTTAATAGTCAATTGTATATGTAATAATCATGAGACTCACTTTCAATTGTTATTGTTGTGACTAAGTACCTATATCTATCCCATACCAGGTTCATTAATAAATATCCCTTAACTGTTGAGGATACAAGGCTCATTTACATAGTGAGCCTTTGGCTCTTAATTGCATTCCGAGCTTTAAACTCTTTTTTGTTAGCTATTTCGGTCACAATAACCTTTATCTTTTCATGCATTCATGTAATGAAATGTATCACATCTCATAATTTCAATCAATCACTTTTCTTCAATGTACTCATTTACATTCACATTTATCATTGGACCTTGGTCTGGAATTCAAAAATTAATTTGTATATCACTTATTCTATCAAATTCTAATGTAATGAGCACTTCCAGTGTCATTTTCATGCATCAAATCCTTGGACATTCAATGTCCGGAATCAACACATTCACATCACATAATAATTCATTACAAAAAATTAATCAAAACAATCATTTAAAGTAAGACCATCTAGGTCAACTCACAATACGCTCCAGATTAGCATTTGCTTCCATTATCCATAAACATCTAGATGCTGACATTCTATCCTGTGTATCAAAATCATGCAATACACATATTGCATACATATTACCAATTGCATAATCACATAAGCATTCAATTGTACACATATGTACATTTGTAATGTATAATATATGCTCAATTCGACTATTCCAAGTAAGTTTACTTAATTCACATCTCAGGGCCTTTCAACTTCATAGCTCACACATGTCTAATTTGGACTTAAGTTGACACCTCGTTTGTATAAGATCATTCTAAGTTCATCGTTCAGTCATTTATCTATCACATTCATGCTCTCCAATCCTTTTTATAACGTTATAAGATCGTAAAATATCCAATTTATCATTCACTTTTACTTAATACACATCATTCATCTTCTTTGAATCATATTAACTTTCATATGTTCACATCCATTCTTATAACATCTCCAAAATTTCAGATTTGAACGTGTGATGTTTAATAATTTTTTCTTAAGTTATAACCTCTATCATCACCATAAACATATCACTTATTTAATCTCTTATTTCCTTATCAAACTAAGTACATTTTAAGCTCCATTCAAGCCTAATGCATCATAGGAAAGCATTGATAAGTCAATAATATATATATATATATATGGTTTAGGGACAAGAAGCATAACTTTTGTTGTGGATGTCGGATTAAATTCATTCAAGTACTCTTTCAAAGAGGACTCTGAGTCTTACAACTTCTGTCAGACTTTGAGGAGAGATTGGTCCATCTAAAGGGTCAAAATCACACATTTATGTAGATGTCTAGTGTATGTTCGCTAGCGGACATATATCCCTTTAAACAGATATGAGTGGAGCTGGAACATTGGAAATCTAGAGAATGTCCACTCAACAGACATGAAGGCTGCCAAATAGACATGTAAGAAGCATATCCTACTTAATAAACATTCCTACGATTTCCATATATATATAACATCAATTTTACACCAAATTCTCTAGTATTCACATCCATTTATGCAACTTCATTACATGCTAATTCAACTACCATATTAGTTACATTAAAATCCATAAAACTATACTCATTTACTTCATCATCTTTAACTTAATTTCATTTATTCAATCATATATATAACAAGACACATCACCATCATTTTTTGGTTTACTAAATCCTTACTCCTTCCCTTTCCATGAGTGTTATTAAACACATCTCTTAAACCTTTCATTCTTACCTCCATTTCAGCTCAATATCAACATAAAGAATTCATATTTTATGATTGATCATTATCACCAAAACAGAACATATCATATAAACACATTCATCATAAATTTCTGCACATGTTCAACTCCCTTTATCACCTTCATTTCATCTCTAACTTATCACACTAATTCTTCCCATTTAAAGACACCATAGTACTCTTTTTCATCAGCTTCAAACTTATTTAACTCATCTCTATAACACCAAAATCTAATACAAGGAAAACAGAACATAAAAACATTCATTCACTAATCAAAAATTTTTCTCTTCTTTCTACACCATTCTCATAATCATTTTAACTCGAAAACATAACTACATCAATTTATGAATCATTAATCATCATATATATACAAAAGGAAGACATTTATACATCCATTTCTTAATCACTTTATAGCATATGATCAACTTCATTTAACTCATTAATCTATCAGTAACCATCAACATATATGATTCATTTAACAAATCATAGAGAACAATATACTACTTATTTGTTTTAGCTTCAGACTTAACCCTAGCTTCCAAGCATTAATAGATCATCATTATGGAGGTGGTAGGGTTAGATCTTTTAGTGACAAATGAAGAAGACAGCAAGATGGAAATACCAAGAAAAAGGGTGAGAGCAACCACAAGGTCGTGCGGTGGGGTGTATTTTGTGAATGGAGAAGAAAAAGAGTGAAGAAGATGAAGAAAAGAATCATGTGTCGTGAAACAAGAATGAAAGACAATAATGTGGTGTGGATAGTGTGGGATGAGTGGTGAGTGGTAGTGACACTTGTCACTGCCACTTGTCACCTTCCTATAGTCTCATTTGGACCCATTTTAATAAATAGTCTATTTGTCTCCACTTTCTAATCCAATTGTCTCCCAATTTCTAATGACATATATCATTAAATCCTAATGTCATTCATCAAAATTTCTATTGCCATTTGATATTTATTTCTACTATCATTTGCCAATTGTCCTACCACTTGACAATTTTTCTAGTCCCAAAATATTCATAATTATCACAAATTCCCCAAAGTTTGACCAAAAATTCTAAATCACTATTTATACTTTCCAAAACAAATTTGAAGACATATAATCTGCAATTCAGATCATAATCACATTTGTAAATCAATTACACCTGGTAAATGTCAAACGAGTGCATGAACAATCATTGTAATGTGTGCAATAATCAAATTTACATATACATATGCTATATTATGCATGAGTATGAGGTGCATTTCCTAGTTTTCTCATTGATGTCTCTCATGTGTAGTATTATGGGGTTCTAACCCTTAGCATGGGAAGCGGGATGTTACAAGTTTATCATAAATGAATTAAAATACAACTATTATGAATTGTATTCCATATTTTGGCGGTGGGTTCATACGTAAACAATCTATTAAGAATGAGAATATAAATCATTCATAAATGAATATCCAAAACAATAAGTTAAGAATAACATAAACAATTTCCAAAAAAAAGTCAACAATACATAATAAAGCACATTAACTATTGAAGATATGGAAACTAATAATCACCAATTTCCAAGTGAAAGAAATAAGCTAAAAATGGTATACATGATATATGAGATAGATGATATCGCTATTCTTATAAACCAAATTTCTTCTATTTCCAAACAATTATAAAATAGCTATCCAACAAGTAATACTATCCAAATGTCTTCTCTACTTTGTGAATTTTATAACAAACCTCACACTTTTTACACATATATAAATAAAGCAAGCTTAGTAGGTTGGAAATTTTAATAGGTAGTATAATAACAATTTTTCTAAAAAGTCAAATTAAGGATGAAAATCAACCAAACTTGTCTTAGAGAAACAATCAAAATATGTTGTATCCTGAAAAAAAATCTAATTCGTCAATCAAAATATGTTGTATCTTGAAAAAAATCTCATTCTTATTATATGAAAATGAAAAGAACTAACATTTAGAATCAATCGACATAAAATCACAATTTTAGAGGTAAAAATTAGTCAAATGCCTAATATGTTTTCTAAAAGGCAAAAAGGAAATTTACCTATGACTTTTAAGGTGAATCCAAAAAGAGAAAACAATGAGCATTACAAAGCAATTACTTGGATAATTAGTAAAGAATAGACATATAAGTGAGAGTTGAAAAATAGAACAAGACTAAAGAAAAGATTTCATCTCTAATAAAAATTCCTATCCCGGAGAATATTGAAGATAAGAAGGTAGATTAAGGACACTGTAATAGCTGGTTTGCAAAACTTACTGAGGGATAGAATGTTAGACTTTTGAGTCATATCATTTTAGAATTAATGAGGTGCATATAACATGACCATATAAATACATGAATGTTGATTTAGAAACATTACAAAGATAGTATATGCACTTAATTGACGTATTCTAGGGGTATGAAAGGTTTAAAATGATGATGATTTGATTGTATATTACTTATATCTTGAATTTTGGTTTGATGGATTAGAATTAGTAATTTGGAGTTAATTGTTACAATGGGAAAATTGATAAATTAAAATGTACATTTAGTCTGGAAAAAAGGTCAAGTGATAAGACAAGTTGACACATGGAAAATTAGGATGACTAAGCCTATAAATGAGTGAATTTTAATATAGAAATTAAGTGACAAATGGTAGTAGTGATTTAATGACAAATGGCCTAAGATATTAGAGACATTTAGTAGCCACATAAGAAGACATGTAGCTTACTCCATTTTTATGACTGTGTCCTTCTAAAACAAAGACACCTTGCATTAAATGGCTTAAGCAAATACAGAGTCATGTTTCTCTCTAATTGTTTCTTCTGTATGCTTTCTTCTTCTCCTCCTTCTCACTATCAAAACATAATAACCCTTACAGCTTTAAAATTTTACTTTAGTTCTATTCATCGTCACTCTAAGATCCATACAAGATCCTACACAAAGATAGCCATAATTTGTTATCATCTCTTTGCCAGTGCTAAAATCATTCTACTCCCATCTTGTTCTTGAAATTGTGCTTGCATGTATGGAAGACTAGGTTAGCTTGACAATTGAGGAGGCAATTGAGCTGATAAAGTATGTGAAACACTAAACTTTTGTGATATATGTTAATATAACTTGATGATAACTAAAATGAGGATTGATTGACTAAAGTATTGGTGTTAATGTGTGATGGGAAGATGATGCATAAATAGTAGTTTCTATTTTGTTTTTTATACTTGAAAACAATAGGTTATAGGTTCTTATATAGATGAATTAGGTTTAGGTTTGAAGTATAAATGAAGGTGAATTTAAGCTAAAGCTAGGCGCTATAGAAGTGTTCTTAAATTTGGAAAGCCTAGGATTACATGTATGATGGGATTAAGTGAATGATAATGAATCAATTGAGCAAAGTTTTATGAGATTTATGTAACCAAGATGGAAGTTATATTAACATAAATTGAAGGAGCTTTTAAGAGTATAAATTTCAGAAAATTTGAAGTGTTAATTATGATCCTAAGCAGATGAAATTCGTGGAGAATTGAAGGAAATTGGATAGTGCATATTGAGGCACTCATCCCTTGACTGTGGAAAGGTCCCCTACAATCGTGGCCAAATCTTTGAAATGATAATTTTGGATTTGTGAATTTGTTGAACCAAATGAGGATAAGTCACTCTACATTGGTGTATTTAGGCTTGATTCAAGCTTGAAATAATCCTAGATTGTTGCTTAATTAATTGGTTAAGGGTTTGATAAGGTATAGGTTGTTAATTGATGTCATTACTTAATGAATGGATTATTTTGATATCAATGTATTTAAATCTGGAAATTTTGAGTTGTTAAAGAAATAAAGGTGTTTTTACAAAAGCAAATATGATCGAAAGGATATGAGTAAGGTGTATTTGGTATGAATGAATGAGAATTGAGAAATTGTGTGAATGTAAATTACTGATAAATGTTTAATTGATGAATTTAAAGTAATCAAACTTACTCAAGGTATAAACATGAATACAAAGTGGTTATATATAAGCTATAATAATTGAATGGTCAAGATTTTCTAAGAAGAATATATACTCAGAAAGATTAATTAAGCATGCATTGAACATGACACATATACATGTGTATGATTGTATATTCATTGATTGAACATATTAGTGATTGTGAACTATGTGCATATTACTTGACTATAGACATACAAATTGATTGCCAACATCTAGACATTGCTGGATCATCAAGGCAATAATTATTCTGGAGTGTATGTGAATTAACCTAGACGTGTAAACTTAATTATATGTGCTTCTATTGACTTGTATGGTTAATGTGGAATGTATGAATAACTAAATGATGAATGTTAGACTTAGATCTGAAGAATTTGATATGTGACATGAGCACATTAAATGAACAGTACTAAAAGAATAATATGTGAATTGATGTATCTCATTACATTGAAATGCATGATCAGATAAAGAAGTTGTTACTAGAATACCCAATGTGTTAAAAAGAGTTCTAAGCTTAGGATTGTGCACAAAGAGCCACAGGCTCAGATAACAATAAGCTTGGTATCCACAATGGATATAAAACAGTAAATGAAATGAGCCTAGTATCCATAATAGATATGATTTGCATCATGTTTTAGGGTTTAATTTGTTTGTATTAAGTGTTAATTTTATTATTTAGTATATGTTTAGGTTAGAATTTTGTTAGTTTATGTGTTTAAGTGTTTTTTATGGGTTAGTATAAATCTTTGAGCTTAAATATTACGTTTTTGAGGTATCTTACTATGTTTATTAGTGTTTCAGGGTCAACGTCGAAGATCAAAGAAGTTTCGGAGACTTTCAAGCTGAAACCACAATATGTAAGCCACTATGCTCTAGGACACGATCGTGATAGAAAGGTCTAATATTGGCCACGATCATGGCACTTGGGCCATACTAGTGACAAAAAAGGTTAGGCACTGGCCATGATTGTAACACACCACTACCATAAGATATATGCCTAAAATTCTTTAGAATTTTTTAGTACATACCCTACGGAAATGGCATATTAGAGCAGTCAAATTCACAACTATGACATTATACACACCAGAAGTAATCATAAAAACAACTTTATCTCATTCCATTAACAAAACATGTTTTACCCTCTTATTTCATTACAAACCATTAATATATTTACATTAGAGAAACCATCTATGATCACACTGTTTCAAACAAAAGATTCTTCATGAAATGAAAACTATACAAAGTACTCCATCTAAAATCCTTAGAAGACAGCTGACCAGATCTTTGAGCCATATCTTGATCTAAAATGGATAGTACTAAACTTCAGTTAGCTTGCTCTACTAGCAAGGTCTCCTCTTAGTACCTGAAAATCAATGTTGTAATTTTAATGAGTTTTGCGAACTCAGTGAATGAACACATCGAGAAATCAATGTTGCAATTTTAATGAGTTTTGTGAACTTAATGAGTAAACCATCATCGATGAGTTCACTCAAAATAAAACACATATATATCAATGAATAACATTCAGCTCAATCAAAGTAACACTTCATTTAGAGCTATAATTCGTATTCTACAATTGACATCATAATATAAGAAGCATTTAAAAATACAACCACTTTTTAAGTCATTCCAGAAGAACATTCTGAATATAAGAATATCATGTAATCATTTCAGAACATAACACTCATTTATCACAACTCTTCATATCACCATCAAAGTTATAAGCATTTCTCAATATGAACATAACATAGTTCAACATTCATTTGCAATCAATATCTTAAACACATTTAAAGATACAAATGCAAAAGCAAATGAGACTCATTCCATTTTAACTTTGTTGTGACCGAGTGCCCATTTTATCATCCTATATCCGTTGTGGATATTAGGCTCTTTTTATTACTGTTCCATATCTATTGCAAATATCGAGCTTATCAATCATAAAGCCTGAGGCTCTGATGTACATAACTGAGCTTAAAGCTCTTTTCACGTTGGGTACTCTAGTCATATCTCCTTTATATGAGCGTGCATCATGTAATGGAGTATATTAGTTCACATAATATATCATCAATCACTTACAGCCAATGAGAATGTTCAATAATCAATTCAATTTCCTTAATCACATTCAAATCACAAACACTCCCAACACAGTCTCGAATATTGAACTCCTCAAATAATCAATTGTCTAGAGTCAGTAATGTCATAATTATATCAATATCAATTCATTTTAGAGGTATTAAGTTTAAGCAACACAATTTGAACAAAACATATTACAAATCAAAATCTCACATATTGGTCACCCACTATACATACAATTCCAATAGAAGCAAAAATATTTAAGTTTACACAACTAGGTTAACTCACATTACATTCCAGTTAGTTATTACCTTGATGTGTCGACAATGTCTAGATGGTGTCGATCAATGTGTGCCTATGTTTAACTCCAATTCTAACTCAAAAGATCAAGCCAATCCAGTACTCCAAGCAATCAGAAACATCTCACGTTCAAGGTAGATTTCAGCTAGGTTTAGTAAGGCAACTTCAAGTTGATCTTCTACTTAACTTTGCGAGGCTAAAATATGGATTATTTGTGCAACAATTAGGCATAACCATAAGCAAGTCTAAGGGGTGAAAGAAAAGAGTTTCGATGATGTGAATGAGAGAAGAAAGAACTAAAAATAAGCTGAACCAAGTTTACTCCTGCTTAATGTTACACCTAAGGTGTTAGGTGTCATCTAATCAAATAGCCAAGTGCCTAAAGACATATTCAACATTTATCAAGTATAGGTGCTACCATATGTTACCATTAAAGCTAGGTCACATCCATTTAAGCATAGTAGCTATTTTTCCATTAAGCAATGCTATTTTTCATCAACTTACTAGTCCATTTGTCCGACAATGATCAATGCCAAATGTTACTCAGTTATAGGCTTAATCATCTTAATTTTCATATATCAATTTTTCCTACCACTTGGCATTTTTCCTAGTCCAAATGTACATTTTAATGCCTCGATTTTACAATTATATCAATTAATTCTAAATTCACTACCTGTAATCAATCAATCCAAAATTCAAGGCATAAATGTTTCACGATTCACATCATGAACATTTTAATCTTTTCATACCCCATAATGAGTCAATTGAGTGCATATGCTAACTTCTAATGTGCACAAATATCAATTTGTGTATGAATGCTAATGTTATGCATGTATATGCAATGCTTAATCTAGGGTTGAACCCTAAGCATATACCAAAAAATACGATATTACAACGATCATGGCCAGACATGAAAATAAGTGAAAACATCAAGTTTCAAGGAAATTTTCAGACCGTTTCTACCCCAAAGGAACCCTAGGGCTGTCAAGGTATTTAAAGACTATGAAGAACAGAAGATGAAGCTTTTGCATTAGCCACATCCCGAAACCTGAGAGAGTTTTGCCAAGAGATTGAGAAAGAAGCGAAGGAAGAGAGACACAGAGAAGAAGCCTACGTGAAGTGCTTCCTGGAACAAGAAGTTTCCCATCGTTGCTGTCTCCGCCATCCGCTCTGATCTTATTCTTCCAACTTTATTTTCAATTTTATTGATTTATATAATTAGGAGAGTCATTGAGGATAGATTCGTTGAATTTTGAGTTATGTATAACTCACCTTCGGGAATTTTGTCTTTGATATTAACGAAAGTTGATTGCTTACATTTTTATTGAGTTATTTGTGGTTTGATTTTTGCACTTTATAACTCAGTAACAAACTGAGAGGGTGAATCGAGTGAAAATCATTAAATTAGGCTAACAAAAGTTAGGTAGTTTAATAGATTAAGAATTAAATCAAATTGGTAAATTTGTGTAACGAGAGATCGTGCATAGGTTTTTGGTAGGTTATTGGACAAATTCATAGCTAACTTAAGGTTTGGTAAAATATGAATCAAGAGGTTGCAATTCCCATAATCTAATTAAGGTTTATTAATTAGGATTAAAGATTGTAACTGGAAAGAGAGTAACCCACCCTAAGATTGCCTAGAACCAGTAATTCAATAATTTCATAATCAATTATGTTTTCATTAATGTTGGATAAAAATCCTCTTTCTCTTAATTAGTAATTCCTAGGTTGATTACTAATTTGGTTGTGCAATTGCTATCTTGTTTAACATTTCGAATTTAATTCTTGAAATTGATTGCTTGATTAAATAATTTTCTATCTTAGTTAATTTATTGTAAATTATTATAAATTTAAATTAACCTTAGATTGTAGGATTAGATTATTCCTCCTCAAGGGATCGACACCTTAGATACTGCGTGAACAACTTGTGTATTAGCAACCTTCCCAGTCTACATAGAAGAGGAAGGTATTCACTTCTGATCCCTTAAGGCTAGACAAATAGTAGTTCCCAAATATGTTGATTTTGAAATTCTCAATAGGTTAGAATTGCATGATAGGGTAGAAAACTAAGCTAAACAAATCCATTGGGCCAAATTTGTACAATTCCAATTTCCTATAAACAAGGAGCTCACTTTGAAAATTTTCATTTCCCTTTCCTATGACCCTAGGAACTGAAAAGAATTATGGTTTAGGTTTCGAGGACTAATCCTATGAATTAAACATACAAATCATATGCGATATGTGTGGGTTCCCTGAATCCTCCATCATTGATTAACATGATGATTTTTATCCCTCCCATTATTGGAACGAGCTCACTGGAATAGAGCAATTTCATGCTAAAAATGCCCAAAATGATATCATAAGGACTCATGAACACTTGTTACTGCACAAATTTACGGGCCAGCTAGTTTTTGATAAATTAGAAACCAACAAATGTTCCACAAAGGAACTCTATATGTTATGATGCATGGACCATAGCATTCCAGTTTGCACTTCCACACATAGTTACAACTCCTCAAAGAGGAGCAACAATTTAGGTATTGGGTACCTAGTGTCTTCCATTGTTAAATATTACAGTGTGGATCGTAGTAGGTTAACAATCCATCTCCCTGACTTCCTAAACCATCACCACTTACAGCAGGCTAAAATCCTTTATTCCTATAACATGGAACTGAGGAATATCAGTGAAAAGAAACATGTTAAGATTAGGCTAGTTACGAGAGCTCGAGTTTAGTGCTTCAGCAAGCAAAAAAGGACTCAAGTAATGAAGAGTTTGAAAAGGAAGAGGGAAAACAAGGCTGAAAGATAGTTCTAGATGCAATCTCCAAAACCAACAAGACACTTATGGAGAACACCAGAATGATGAAGGAGATGGCTCGAACACAACAACGCTAGAGTTGAGATATCCGTCGAATCCACAGATATTTTGAAGCTTAAGGCATTCAATTGCCGTCTCCAACTCCATCCCCACCTCCATCTCCATGAGATTTATTCTAACCCAATTTTTTTCTATCTTGTTTTCATTTTTGTTCCATCTTATGTTAATTTATATATTTGCTTTCTTTTGTTTGTTTGTTTGTCCCCTTCTCACATTGAGGACACTGTGTTGTTTGAGTGTGGGCAGGGGCATGTGTTTTACTTTTGTATGTGATTTTGCATATTGTGTAATAGTTGTTATATTGCATGTAGTGATTTATGTGAATGTATCAATCGCCTAGATGGATTGAAATTGATTTAATTTTGAACGTAGTCTATTAGGATGTAAAGAATCATTAGCTTCCAAAATTAGTGAATTAGGGTTTTAGATAAATATATAGCTTAATTAGGATTTAGTGTAAGTTTAATGCCCTCTAAATTCCCACATTCCTTCAAAATTTAAGGCCTTTAAACTTAAGTAGCTTTACTAGTATTTTTCATGAAAACAAGTAGTTAAAACATCAAGGTAGAGAAAAATGTTTGTTAAATAAATAACGGTCCGTTAACCTTCGAGTTATGAATAGAGCTAGAAGCCAGTTGAAAACATGATATAGTCGAGTAACTCGATCGACACGCATAACAAATGTGTGCCTCTACATCAAAAAGCTAAAATGATGATTCAACCAAGCTGTTTAATAAAAATGACTTAGTCAAGTAACCGGATCGATATTTATCACCAATGTTTGCCTCCGAGTAATACACTAAGTCCTTGTAATTGAGCCCAAGTTTATTACATAAATTGGTGACATTTTCATGACTTTTGCTATACTTTTTGACTCCTATCTCTAGCTTTTGTGCTTAAATTGATTCTTGAGTGTGTGCTTTTATTTTATGTAGTTTGAAGGTGAAAATTGCTACAATTCAGTATTAATTGCACTAATTAATTCTCTGAGAACAATTGATACTGCAAACTACCATCTTTTTATTATAGGAGACTCAAGGAAAAGGAAGTCAAAAAGAAGATGTGGAATACAAAAAGGCTGAAGTGAGGTCAACGCAATAGGAAGTTTGCTGCGGCAAAGTGGATCTGTCACCACAGCAAAACACGCTGAATCCAGGCTGAACTTTCGGGAAAAGTTCACCGCGGTGAAGATAGGATCCAATGACAAAACAAAACCTTTCGGGAAAAGTTCGCCGCGGCAAACCTTTGAAAACCCATACCAACTTTGAAAACATCACACACTGTGCAACTCGACCCGGCATCCTTTGTTTAAAAATCTACCAAATTAAGTTGCAGCCGATACCTAATATAGAAGAGACTATAGAAAAGAAAAAAAAAGAGAGAAGCTCACACACTCCTGACTCTTCCTTCCACTTCACCGTCATCAATCATTTCTTTCTATTTTATTTATCGCCACATTCATTATCTGTTGTTGTTGGACCTCGTTTCCGAAGTCCAACGTGTGATCATTATCTTTTCATCACCTGCTTTGATAACATAAATGTTGGGACCCAATCCGGGAATCGGACCCCAACTGGAAAATGAAGCGGAAAAAGAAACGAAAATTTTCGAAACAAAGATAAGGTTCGAATCGAAATGCAAAACGATAGCGGAAGCAAATCGAAAACTTAACAAAGTGGATCCGACATCTGAAAAAAAAGAATGGAGAAAAACGATCGCGTTAGAAACCTTAAGACTAATCCAATTCGAAACGGTATAAATTTTTTTTTCATTCATTTCATCTCTATTCAAAACTTATACAAATCAAAACAATATAATTTCCCCATTTGGAAACATATCTTCCATTAAATCCTCAATTCATCCAAACTTCTTATATAAACAAATACTTTCCAAAATTTATCTTATTACCAATTTTATCGAAAATTCGGCAGCATAACGGCTGCATTCTAACTAAC
>JAOSBN010037582.1:0-15696 GCA_027563595.1 Erythroxylum suave
TCCGAAAGTTATGAGCGGTGGGCCCTCCAGGCCGTTTCGACCTCCGAATGTTGGGCTTCGGAAGCGGGGCCCAACATGAAACTTCTTACTCTCTTATTCAATTCTCTTGGCTTTGAATGGGACCTATCAGTGGTATCAGAGCCCGTTTATCTTATTCTCTTCTTCTTTTTTTTCCTCTTTTTATAGATACAAACAAAGAGCGAATCGAAAATATAGAGGTTGGGCTTGGCTAGCTCCAAGATAATTTATCTAAAATGGAACGTGGAATTAGTGATGAGCTGCAACAAATCAAGGCAGCCATTACTAAGTTCTCTAAAATTTCTATACCCAGCAGAGATGATTCCGGTAGTGCATGTAATCGTAACAGCCAAATTCATATCAACCAAGATGTGACCAAAGAAGGAGGGCGACCCATGTTCTCTTCCAAATTGGCAAAATTGGAGTTCCCAAAATATTCAGGAGAGGATCCAACAGAATGGTTCACTAGGGTGAGCCAATTTTTCGAATTCCAAGGGACCCTAGAAACTGAGAAAGTATCCTTGGCTTCTTACCACCTTTGAGGGGAGGCCAATGAATGGTGGTAGTGGCTTTGCAGAACCCATAAGGAAGAAGGAAAAGATGTATAGTGGGAAGTTTTCTCTGAGGAATTATGGTCTCTTGGGCCTACTAATTGCGAAGACTTTGATGAGTCTTTATCAAAAAGTTGTCAAACAGGACTCTTACGAGACTATCAAAAGGAGTTCGAAAGGCTTGGAAACAGGGTTAAAGGTTAGACTCAGAAAGCGCTAGTTAGGATGTTTATGGGTGGCCTTAATCCAGAAATTGTCGACGTCATCAGAATGTTCCCACCAAAAACATTAAAGGATGCCATCAGTTTAGCTCGAATGAAAGATGAGCAATTGCTGCGCCAAAAGAAGGCAATTCGTCCATCTTACTAGACGAGCTCTTCGTCGAGGACAAAAACTAAACCATCCACTCCAGTGAAGCGGCTTACCTAGGAAGAGATGCAAAAATGGCAGACTCAGGGGTTGTGCTTTAACTGTGATGAGAAGTTTGTCCCTAGACACAGGTGTTCCAAACCGCAACTCCTTCTCCTGGATGGCAAATTTGACATTAAGGAAGATGATGGTGATATCGATCCTAAGATCTCATTACACGCACTTACTGGGTGGTCCTCAACAGGTACTATGCGGGTTGCTATTAAGATCAAGTCCCTCAAATTAATTGTCCTCATTGATAGCGGATCCACACATAACTTCATCAACGAAAAGATAGCTGGATTAGTCAAACTGCCAGTGGAGCCGACTACACCTTTTAATGTGAAAGTAGCGAATGGAAGCCCTTTGTAGTGCAACGGGAAATTCAGAAATACTCCTATTGTCTTACAAGGTATACCCTATGTTATTACATTCTATTCCCTGCCAATTATGGGTTTGGATGTGGTGTTAGGAGTTCAATGGCTTTAGCAATTAGGGACGGTTCAATGTAATTGCAAACGGCTGACAATGGTCTTTACGTGGAAAGGCCAACACCTACAAGGAATCAGAGATCAACAAATTAAATCTTTTTCCTTGAAGGCGATGTCCAAAGAACTAAGACACAGCAGTTCATTCTTTTCCATTTGCGTGGAATCCTCATCAACAATTTTCCCTGAAGGAATTCACCCAGAAATGCAAATTTTGCTATATCAGTTTTCAGACATCTATCAAAGGCCGAATCAGCTTCCTCTAGAGCGGGAAATTAACCACCGAATCAACCTCAAAGAGGGAACGTATCCCGTCAATGTCCTGCCGTACAGGTATGCCTACTTTCAGAAAGCCGAAATTGAAAAACAAGTTCATGACATGTTGAACTCAGGGCTAATTCGAACTAGCACAAGTCCCTTTTCTTCTCCTCTCCTACTTATTAAGAAAAAGGATGGCTCTTGGCGATTTTGTACGGATTATAGGGTTCTTAATGCTGTAACAAATCGGGATAGATTTCCAATTCCTACTGTGGATGATGTGCTGGATGAACTTTATGGGGCTGCTTATTTTACTAAGCTTGATTTCATCGCGGGGTTTCATCAAGTTTAGGTTCACCCTGCAGATGTCCATAAAACTGCCTTCCGCACACACAATGGCCACTATGAATACTTGGTAATGCCCTTTGGCTTGTGTAACGCTCCCTCCACTTTCCAAGCTCTCATGAACATTATTTTCCGCCCTTATTTAAGAAAATTTGTGTTAGTTTTCTTTGATGATGTTTTAATTTATAGCCCCAATTGCAACATGCATATGGAACATGTGCGTCTGGCTTTTGACCTACTGAGACAGCATAAGTTCTACATTAAACTCAGTAAATGTGCTTTTGGACAGCAGCAAATTGAGTATTTGGGTCACATTGTATCTCGTGATGGTGTTCAAGTGGATCAAGGGATAATAAGGGCGATGCTTGACTGGCCTAAACCCACTAATGTTTTTGATTTACGTGGCTTTTTAGGCTTGACAGGTTATTACAGGAAATTCGTTCGTGATTATGGAGTTATACCTCAGCCTTTAACCAATCTGTTGAGGAAGGGTCGTTTTTCCTAGAATGATGAGGTGGACGCATCTTTTTCAGCCTTGAAAAGAGCCATGACCTCAACGCCTATACTTGCAATGCCCAATTTTGATGAGTCCTTTGTCATCACCATAGATGCCTCCAATAACGACGTCGGAGCTATATTATCCCAACAAGATCGGCCCATCGCATTCATGAGTTGCGCCTTGGGAGTTTCCAAACAGTCTTGGTCCACCTATGCTAAAGAGATGCTAGCTATAATTCAAGCTATCTGCACATGGTGACCATATTTACTTGGTTGGAAATTTTACATCCAAACTGACCAACGCAACCTCAAGTACATGGTGGAACAACGGATTGTCACACCTGAATAGCAATAGTGGGTTTCCAAACTATTAGGGTTTGATTATGAAATCATATACAAACTGGGAAAAGAAAATAAAGTTGCAGATGCCTTATCCCGTGTTGTTGGCAGCCCTAGTCTCAACACTCTTTTCCTCCCTCACACTTCTCTATGGAATCAGATTCGAGCAATTGTCTCCACACATCCTTATATGATTGGCGTGAACAAATTAGCCACATAGAAACCTGGGAACCCTTATTTCTGGCGAAATGGTTTAATCTTTTACAAGAATCGGGTGGTGGTCCCTCCTAATTCTGATTTGACTTGTAAGCTTTTACAGGAATTTCATGATTCAATATATGGAGGCCATTCAGGAGTCTTGCGCACCTACAAGCGAATCGTTAAGCAGTTTTATTGGCCCTCTATGCGCAAACAGATTCAAGAATACATTGCTGCTTGATTTGTTTGTCAGATAAATAAGGCTTCCACCTCATCGCCGGCAGGGCTTCTCCAACCATTACCAATTCCACACCAAGTTTGGGATGATATTGCAATGGACTTCCATCTTCTTGTGGTGGTGGTAATTGACCGACTTAGCAAGTACGCACACTTCTTGTCTTTGTTTCATCCATATTCTGCCAAAATTGTTGCTGAAAAATTTGTTGATGGGGTTGTTAAGTATCATGGAATGCCCAAGTCTATAGTCAGTGACAGGGATCTAATTTTTATTAGCAATTTTTAGTGTGAATTCTTCAAATTATCTGGTACCAAATTGAATATGAGTTCGTCTTATCATCCTGAAACTGACGAACAATCTGAATTGACTAACAGATGTTTGGAGCAGTACCTTCGTTGTTTTGCATCTCAACAACCACACAAATGGAGCTCATTCCTGCCTTGGGTTGAACATTGGTATAATACCTCCTTTCACAGATCGATTGGTATGTCTCCTTTCATGGCTTTGTATGGCAGACCTCCTCCTGTGATACCACAGTATGAATTGGGTCAATCCCTTGTTCATGAAGTAGATCAAACCTTGGTCACTAGAGATGAAATCTTGCAGGAACTGAAACTCCATCTTTCACGTGTTGCTAATCAAATGAAACAGACTGCTGATTTGAAATGCAGAGATGTTGAGTTCCAAGTTGGTGACTATGTTTATCTTAAGCTCCAGCCGTATCGCCAACATTCAGTATACAGGAGAGCTTCCCAAAAGCTAGCAAGTCGTTATTATGGGCCTTTTTCGGTGGAAGAAAGAATTAGGAAATTGGCTTATAAATTGCAGCTGCCTGCTGGTTCTAAGATTCATCCAGTTTTCCATGTGTCGCTTCTTAAAAAGCATATTGGTGATGATGTGCCTGTGTCTATTGATTTGCCACCATTGTTTGTTGATGGTGATACTGTTTTGGAACCAAAGGAGGTGTTAGATACTAGGTGGATTCGCAATGGTTCACGATTTGTACAGGAAAGTCGGGTTTTGTGGAAACATTTGTCGCGTGAAGATGCTACATGGGAAAATTCTGCAGAATTGCAATCAAGGTTTCCTGCTCTGAACCTTGAGGACAAGGTTCCTTTGAAAGGGGGAAGCAATGATAGATCACCGCGAAGATCTACAAGGGTGCCTATCAAGAATAAGAAGTACTTTGACTAAGTCTTTGCTCTAGCTTATATCTTTGCTGCTGTTGGAATTATATTCTGCTGTAATTATTTTTGTTAATTTATTATAATTTGCTATTGTGATTGTGACAGCAAATCTTGGCTATTTTAACTCATAAAGTGCAATTTGTGGCCTTTAGAATAGGACTAAGTAGTTTTCATTCTTTTCCTATTTATTTCCTTTGTTTCTGCAGCAGAGTTCATCAATGAAAAACACTTGAAACTTCTTACTCTCTTGTTCAATTCTCTTGGCTTTGACTGGGACCTATCAGAATCAGATCATGATGGTTTAAATGGAGAAGTACATTAGGAGTTTTATTTGACAAGAAGATATCATTCAAGTTTAAAGGTAAAAATTCTATAGTTTAGTGATTAGGTCAGCTATGCTTTATGGGGTGAGTATTAGCCCATCAAATAGGTGCATAGTTATAAGCTAATAGTGACAGAGATGGGCATGCTTCCTTAGATTTGCAACCTTCCTATAAGAGATAAGTTCAGGAATGTAATGGTAAGGGACAAATTAAAGGTGGCTACTATTGTTGAAAAGTTAAGAGAGATAAGGCTTAAGTGGTTTAGACATGTTAAGAGGAGACATCCACAGACTTTACTAAGAAGATGCGAGAAGATTGTACTTGGAGACTGTAAGAAAAATAAATAAGGAAGGCTTAAGAATAACTAGGGCTAGGTGATAAAAAATGATATGACACTGTTAAAACTTACTGAGGACATGATCCTTAAAAGAAATCGTAGCATACTAGGATATAGATCAATGATCTCTCAAAAAGAGATCCTTGTCATTTTCATAGGTTTTTTAGCATTTCCATTTTGTATTTAGCCTAAACTTTTAAATATGTAGTACTTACCTTTTAGAAATTTACCCTTCTTACTTAGTCTTATTGTTATTATTATGATGATCATCATCATCATCATCATTTTACCTTGTCTATCTTTATGATATTATTTAGCTTATTACTTATTTCATATTTTATTTATTAATTATTAATTATTTATTTTATTTTTATTTTTTCATGTGGTTCATTCTGAAACAGTCTCTTTACTAGTTAAGAGTAAGGTTGCGTATAATCGAACCTCCCCAGACCCTGCGTAGCAGCGAAATTTTTAATGGGTTATTGCTGTTGTAAAATAATAGTTGTGTTAAACTCATATTCAGTCTAACGATATACTTTCTAGTCTTGCAGGCTCTTCTTTTGTTTATCTGCACACTACAAAAAAATAGGAGTTTTGGCTACTTTTTTTTTTTTACTACGATATGAAATTTGTAACTAAAAGTTACCCTTTGGTTATGAAATTTCAAAGTTGTAGCCTTCTATAACAATGCCTCCAACTTAAAATATTTCATGGTTATCTAAAACCATTAGTTATGTTTAGGATAGACTAAATTTTATATTCATAGCTAAAAACATTTGGCAATGTTTTTTTACTATAAACTTTGTTTCGTAGTGAAAGATTTTTAGCTAATATTTCGTAGCTAAAAAAATTTGGAAATATTTTTAATAATAAAAATAAGTTTGGATTGCTCCACTACCTCATTTCCTTTTATTATTTTGGGGAGGGGTCTGCCAATGTCATATATTACTAGTCCAATATGACATTCACATTGAAGTTGATGAAAGAGTTGTGGCTTGCATAAGAGAATTGTAAAAGCTCAATTTTTAGAAAGTTGATTTTTGGCTTTAAACAAAGTAGCCAAGTGTCTAAAAAATGTTGCCTATAGTTACTTGTCACATTCCTGTTTTGTCGCACAAAACATCACCAAATTTTCGTAGCTCAAAATTATAGGGTATTTTTTCAAACATTGTAGCCAATTGTTTTGGCTATATTTTTATTTTTGTAGCTAAATAATATTAGCTACATTTTAAAAAACATAATCAAATGTTTTTAGTTACGTGTTTAGAAACACAGCCATATCTTTTTAACTACGTTATATAACGTAACTAAATATTATTTGCTACGTTTTACACAACATATCCAAATTATTTTGCTATGTTTTTAATAATGTTGCGATATATCATTTGTTACATTTTTAATCTTGCATCAGCTAAACTTTGGATCATCTTATATCCACTACGTACCAAATGCATATGTATATTGGTCAGAGCACATGTAACAGCGGGAGGTATTCCCTCAACTTCTTGATCACTAACCTAAAATAGTAGAATAGGATTTACACAAAATTAATCGGGCTATCCACTTCACAACTTGACATCCTATCTTAAGCCGTTCTTTTAATTGCATATTTGTGGTCGATGGTGTCTAACTCGACATTTTAAAGTAGAAATGTGAAGTTTTGGTTTGAAGAAAAATTGTTACGAGTAAAGCATAAACGGTGACTAAATGACCAACCAATAGATAATCTGCTTTACATGCAAGCTTTTATCAATCGAACTTTTCAAGTTTGCACTGAACATGTAAGTGTATTACTTCCAAAACAAAAGGCAGATGCACATGTATTTTTAAACTGGAAAATACTGAACTTCTACAAATAGTAGAATTGTTCTACAAAAGCACTAGCAATTGCCCAAATACTACACCAAATATCACTTTTTACAATGTTTTTTTAGCTATAATTTAAAACTTGTAGTTAAAAATAACTTTTTGATTATGAAATTTGAAAATTGTACCTAAAACGTTAAAAATCATAGACTATTGAAACAGTACTTAAAAGAATTTATCTTTTTGGGTTTTTAAAAACTATTACCTACATTTGTTTAACTACAATTTTGTTTCATAGTTAATAATTTTTAACTTCGGTTTTCACTGTGAATAAATTTTCGTAGCAAGAAGTTTTTAACATCGAAATGTTTTTCATGGCTAAAACTCTAATATGATCCAACTATCAGCTACGTTTCCTAATATTTGTAAGGAAAAAGTTGTAAGGATCATGATTGATGGAATTGTGACAATTCCAATTGCACCAAACACAATAACAATAAACACAACAATAACAAGAAAAAGATAGCAATAATAATGAATACCAAGTTTAACGTGGAAATCCAAGAATTGAGAAAAAATAACGAAAAAAATGCACTCGAATTTTTTAAGCATAGATAGTGATTATAAGGTACACAAATCTTTCACCGTAGCCTCTCATTAGCCCTAGAAAAGATTTATTGGTATTGATATTGTAAGCAAAAACGTCAATAAAAGGAAACTAATTAAAGTTGGTCGTCGGCCCCACCATAAGCCTACTATGGTGACTTCTGCTGCTCGCACCACCGCAGTCACACCTTCCTCCTCTTCTCTCAAGCTTCACATTCAACAACCTCCCATCTAGAGACTATAATACATGAAGACACCAAAAAATAAAACATGCTTATACATCAGTATCAATAACACACTCACACTTAATGCATCAAACACCTCTATATGCAATCACCCGAGGCTAACTGTTGTCCAACACAACATCAATTGGCACACACTACCCTTTTAGTAAGCATATTCATTAGGTTCTTAGCGCCCAACACCTTCTTCAAACATAAAACACCATCTACAACCAAACTTTAGATGAAATGGTACCGCTACCTTATGTGCTTGGTTCGGGAATGAAACATGGGATTCTTATCTAGCTGAATTGCACTCTAACTATCATTGAAAAGAACACATCTGTTAGGATATTTATTATGTCTCATTATTTAATTTGGGCATTTTTTATTATTAGGTATTCAAGATCATGACTAAAAATATATATTAAAAAGTGGTGTAAATAAATAACACTTCTTAAATTGGATTCTTTGATAAAACTTGCTGCAAAAATAGAAGTCTATCTTAAATGAAGATTAGCGTGGATCACGGTGATTGAGACATGGATAATGCAAGATGGCTTAAGTGAAGGTTGCGTGTAAATTTCTATGTCTTTGTCTTATTGCAGTGTGTATCACACATGTTGATGATTTTGTGAGGTTTTTCTAGTAAGTGTTGACAGTTAATGGAAGAGTAAAATTGTGTTGTCTTTGATCTGAATATTTTGCTACTTTAAGGGAGGCTTCCGTGTGGCGTTGCCAGGTGTGAAGAAAATTAGAGATAGCAGAAGGCGTGTTACTGTGTGTGTGACCAAACTTCTGCACTTGAAATGTTAGTGATTTGGTAAAGATTTTGGTTGGGCGTTTACTTGATGTGTTGTGTGTGACATTGCTTCTGCTACATAAACACATGAGTCACTTGGTAATGCTTTCGTTTGGATGGTTATGGCAAGTGTATGCGTGAAATGTGAATTTGACATCTGATTCCTTTTTGTTGTAGGCTGAATTGAGGAAGGCTTGTGAATGTTTCTTGGTTTGTGTCTTAATGTGTTTTTATCGATGGTGAATAGGTAGCTCACATGGCTTTAGTGTTCAAAAAATTAGTAGATAGTTGAAAATATATTGTTGGGTATGTGAACCATCATGTTCGAAAAGCATTATCGTGGGCTAAAGGATAGTGTGCGTGAACTACAGATCTAGTGATGATACCTTTCAACTGTGCATGATTTCTTAGCTGTGTAGGAAATTATTCTTTGTTTCTTTCTCAAGTGTCTTCTTGAGTTTTGAATTATTTGTCTAATCATTGAAGTTATTTATTCATTATTCTTGTGTTGAAAGATTGTTGAGAAAAATACTCTATTTAGTTTAACACGAGTTATAGTGTTATTAGGAGTGAACCACTTTCACGAGTAGTGAGGATGAGTGGTAGTGTCAAGGGTTAAGTGGTGTCAGCTTATTAAAGCCTTGCGTAAAACTATTGTTGTCCTTTTATGAAAGTATTCAGCTAAGTGAGGGCCCCGCAAACGTAGGCAAGATGTGCTAAACTGCGTTAACGAATATTGGTGTTGATTTCCTATTTTGTTGCATTTAATTCTTCTAATTTTTAATTATGCTAGAAATGACTATCGTAAATCTAAGAGTTTGAGAAACTAATACACCCTACAATTTTATCAATTGGTATCAAAGCGAGGCCATCGAATCAGAACTTGGTCCATCAAGTTAATACAGATTTGCGTTTCGCAAACATAGCTTCAAGAGAAGGTGCATCAATTATCAGGCCACCGCTGTTGGATAGTTCTAATTATCCTATGTGGAAAGCACGTATGAGAGTTTTTATTCAGGCACTGGGAACAAAGGCATGGAATTCAGTGCTACATCGCTGGACACATCCAGTGATGACTGATGACATGAAAGACCCATCTGAATGGACAAGAGTTGAGGAAGAGAGAGCACTTGGAAATTCTCAAGCCATATATGCCATCTTTAATGATGTGGATGAATGTTGTTTCTCAATGATATTAGCCTGTGAATTGGTTAAAGAAACGTGTGATACTTTGCAGACTATACATAAGGGATCAAAATATATGATAGCCTCGAAACTTCAGATGTTAGCTGTGAGGTTTGAAGAACTGAGGATGGATGATAGTGAGACAATAGGAGATTTCCATGATAGATATAGCAAATCAACCACATCAGCTTAAGAAGAAACACTCTAACCTGAAATTGGTAAAGAAGACGCTCAAATCACTACCTCTAAGATTTATTCTGAAAATTGCAGCAATCGAGGAGGCTCATGACATTAATGACTTGCAGAAAGCAATTGGAATTCTTACCAATTTTGAAATGAATTTATTAAGGAGTAAATAAGAAAAGAGAAAAAGATTGGCACTACAAGCTGAAACTGGAAAAGGCATAAATGATGTAGAAGATGAATTCGACGAAAATTAGGATCTAGTATTGTTAACACAAAATTTCAGTAAGTGGCTAAAAAGAGTGAAAAAGGAAATACCCGAATTCAGGCAAAATGATGAGAGTTCATCGAACAATAATTTTAAACAACAAGTCAAAACTCAAAAGGGTGAAAGAAAAGCAAAGAGAATTCAATGTCATTAGTGTCAAGGCTTCAGACATGTGCAAGCGAAATGTGTTAATACCTTGAAGAATAGAAAAAGGAAATCTTTTATGCGATTTTAGGCCAAAGTAGTCAACACAGCATGCTACATATGTAACAAAGTTCATCTTAGAAACATCTTGAACAAGACATCTTATGAACTTTGGAAAGGAAAGAAACTAGATTTGAGTTACTTTCATGTGTTTGGCAGTAGATGCTACATTCTTAGAGATCAGGAACAACTTGAAAAATTTGAGAGTAAAAGTGATGAAGGGATCTTCATTGGTTATTCAACTCATAACAAAGCATATTGTGTTTAATCAAAGAACCAAGAAAGTGTTAGATTCCATAAATGTGGTGATAGATGATGTATCTCAAGTGTACACTACAGGGCAGAAGAAAACAGGCAAAACCAGTCTTACGAACCAGCTTAAACTAAAAAGGTAAGTTTATAAAGAAGGTTCCTGCAAGAAAGAAAGAAATTATCCTATGATTTTATTTCCTTTTGAGAAATATATCGAT
Organism: Erythroxylum suave; assembly: GCA_027563595.1. Classification (NCBI taxonomy): domain Eukaryota; kingdom Viridiplantae; phylum Streptophyta; class Magnoliopsida; order Malpighiales; family Erythroxylaceae; genus Erythroxylum; species Erythroxylum suave. The sequence continues at coordinate 10,934 of JAOSBN010037582.1, forward strand.
AATTATACAAGTAAATAAATCTAATTTGAATTTTGAAATATTATACAGTTATCATCAAAATCGTTAATTATAAATCTTGAGCTAACAATCTCCCCCTTTTTGATGATGACAAACAATAATAGATATATTTTCAAAATTCAAATAATAATAAAAGGTTTTTAAAGATACTTGTAAACTTTACTCGCAATTATAATTAGAGAGAGCCTGACTTCTAAAGGAAGGAGCCTATCATTTGTTTATCACAGATTTAAACTCCACAAGTTTAACAACAGTTTAGCAGAATATATTATCAATAAATATATCATCAAGGCAATATTGAAAATATATCTCATGTGCAAAGAATATTATTTTTCCACCTTTGTCTTTATAAAAAGAAAGGGGAAAGAGTAATTAATGCATCAAATAAAATCATAAGTATAAATAAGCCAAGCTGAAAGAACTAGCAACAGAGTTATTGAAGAGATTCAAAGATTCTTCTGAGCAAAAATCTGCATGTCAAGAAGTTGATTTTACATGTTGTCTATTTGTTCTTGGATTTGTTCTTGATGGAATTGAATGTCCTTCAACTGTTGTTGGAGAATTGCACTATTTTAATCTTTAGGAGGAATAAAGGTTTGTTGGTCTGGAGCAAGATCTAAGTTTTCTACTACTCTTTTAGATTTTTTTCTATCCAGATATTGTTTTGTAATTTGTATCAAATTGGTAAGGAATTGAAGGGTGAAACTTAACCGGTGTATACCAATTCAGATTGGAAAGGAACTCCATAATAGGTGAAATTCTTGGTGAACAATATCCCATAAGGTAAACAATTGATGGTATTTTGATGATTCCCCTTATCCACCATGAACCTCAAGATCATTATTGGAAGATTCATTATGTTCCCTTTTAGCAAATTATGCAGTACATAAGTGTCTAGTAGGTTGCACCTTTCAATTGAGCCACTCTTGGGAAAAATTGAAGTAGCTGATAACGATGCAAGACATCGTGGTAATAAGTCTAATTGCCGGCTCCAGAGTCTCCCATCTTGGGTGTCCTCAATATGACAACATATGGATTTGACAACTTCGATATCCCACTTATGATAGCAAAAATTAATTCCTCTTATAGGAGCTACATCCAGTATATCTCCTAAGATTTCTTCAAAAATTAAAATCTCACATTCATGAACCTATGAAACAATAGTTAGCTTTCCATCAATTTCTTCTTTTCGCATGTGTGTGTAGAATGTTCTTACTAGTTTATCACAAATGATTTCATCTAATTTCAAAAAAAAATGCCAACTAATGGCAACAAAGTACGGAGAGATAGGTATACTTATGTCATTAAACATCATGGGAGGCAAGATCCACCCAACATCCACCTTTCTTTTCTTATATTGCATTTTATAACACACTTTAATTTCCATTGATTGAAACATTTTTGTGGTGTTGATGTCTTTCCTTTTTGTGTAGCTATCTTTATTTTCTTTCCCCTTTTTTTCTTTAGGAATCATCTCTTCATAAAACAACTTATTTCTATAAATGAGATCTTTAATAGCATCTTCATTCATAGGCGCTTTGCCTTTCTTTATTTCTTCCACTTTTCTTTTTATAGATTCTTCTTCCTCTTTCTTTTTAGCATCAGTGGCTTTTTCCTCTTTCTTTTTAGCATCAGTGGCTTCTTTTTGGTCCTTGGTCATCTAATCAACCAAGCAGGTTTTTCATTAGAATCATTGTCATTTATAATACAGTGCACTTCAGGCACTTTCTTATCTTTAGGATCCAGTTTAGGAAGTGTGGAATTTTTTGGGGTAGGAATGGGCATAGATAGAATGGGTGTTTCTAATATTTGGGATTTAGAGGAGATAAGTTTAGTAACATAAGCTTCACCATGGCTATCAGTAGAAGTTAGGGTTTTCTTTTGTCTTTTTAATTTGGTTTGTATTATTGTAAGAGTGATGGATAAGGTTTAGAAGATTTGAGACAAAAACATAGAGTTATAATGGAAATAGTAAAGAGCGGCACTTCGCAAAACAATAAGGATTAGTAGAAAAGAGAAGTTTGTTTCTAGTATATTAGGCGATTCTTGAGCATTGATCTTATGTGAAGATGAATGATCGTATGCCAATAGAGGAAGTGTGATCATTTACGTATCTTTTTTCAATCTCGTACAACCATTTTTCAGAAATGCATGCATGTTTTTAAAAGCTGAAATGATGCCATAAATGATTTCCTTTTTGGGATACATGTATTCTATTCTGTTAAACCGAGAGGAGCCTTTTAAAAAGGAGGGGCCTTCTAAACTAAAAGAGCCTACTAAACTAAAAAGAGGTCTTGAACCTAAGAGGAGCCTTCTAAAGAGGAAGGATCCTACTAATTTTAGTAGAGAGAAGTAGTATAGAAAATTCATACAGAAATAATATCAGATAGTTTGCATATACTAAGCTCATTTCTCAACATGCAAAATCTATCTTCAGAAAGTGGCTTAGTGAAGATATCAACTACTTGATTTGATACCTTCTAAAAGATGATCTCTAAGAAAATGATGCTTGATTTCTGTATGTTTAGTCCTAAAATGAAGCATAGGATTTTTTTGAAAAATTTATTGCACTAGCATTATCACATAATATAGGAATATGATTAAAGTTCATAGAGAAATCCTTGAGTTGAGGCTTCATCCATAAGATTTAGGCACAACAACTAGCAGCTATTATATATCAGCATCGGTTGTTGAAAGCATTATACAATTTTGTTTCTTGTAAGACCAAGAAACTAGACATCCTCCAAGAAATTGGCGATGAGCACTTATGTTTTTTCGATCAACTTTATCACCTACATAATTTGCATCACAATAGCCAATTATATGTTAAAAGAATCGATTTTTGGATACCATAGTCCAAAATCCATAGTTCTATGAAGATATCGAAAGATCCTCTTGACTGCTTGAAGGTGGCTTTCTTTTGGATTTGATTAAAAGCGTGTACAAAAACACATAGTAAGCATAATGTCTGGGCTTGAGCTTATAAGATATAGTAGTGACCCAATCATTTCTCTATACTTTGTTTCATTCGTAGCCTTGCCTTCTTCATCGTTACTAAGTTTAGTTCTAATATACATAGAAGTACCCATCGGCTTGCAATTCTCAAAATGACACTTTTTGATGAGTTTTTTTGTGTATTTATCTTGGTTAATGAAGATCTCTTTTTTTTTTTTCCTAATTTGTACTCTGAGAAAGAAGGATAGTTCTCCCATCATGCTCATTTCAAACTCCCCCTACATTAATGCTGAGAATTCTTCACAGAAAGACTGATTAGTAGCGCCAAATATTATGTCATCAACATTTATTTGCACTATGAGTAAATCATTCTAATTTTTCTTAATAAATAAGGTTTTATCTATCTTTCCTCATTCAAAGTTATTTTCAACCATACAGGGCTTTAGTCAACGTCATCAAGTAATAGGGATGGTTTTCATCTTCAAAACCTGGAGGTTGCTTAACAAACACTTTTTCATTAATATATCCATTTAAGAAGGTACTTTCGATGTCCATTTGGAATAATTTTAAGTTTCTATAATATACGAAGGCAAGTAAAATTCTAATCAATTCTAGTCTAGCAACAGGTGCATAAGTTTCATTAAAATCAATACCTTCCTGTTGATTATAACCTTGACCTACAATTCTAGCTTTGTTTCTTACCACCTTACCATTTTTGTCAAGTTTGTTTCCAAATACCCAACGAGTTCCAATGACTGACTTGTTTTGCAAACAAGGTACTAGCTTCCAAACTTTGTTTTCATTAAACTGATTCGGTTTGTCTTTCATAGCTGAAACCCAAGTTTCATCAGAAGAGCCTCTTTAATAGTCTTTGGTTCTAAATATGAGATGAGGGTAACAATGAAGATCTAGTTCTTAGACTTTTAAAAGGATCTCCTATAATGTATTGATTTGTATCTTGACCTCTCCATTCTCTTTGTGTTCTTCGTTACATAAGCTCCTATTGAGAGGAAGGAGCATACTCCATCCTGGCTTTAGAAGGACCTTTTTGATCTTGAGATTCTGAAGGTACTGTAGGTGTAGTCGAAGTATTTTTAAGAACTAAAGGATGCTCTTTGTCATCTGAATCACCTGTTGTTGTCGAAGGTAGTGCTTCATCAAACACTACGTGTAATTCTTTTATCTTCTTTGTTCTTTTGTTATAACTCTGAATCTTTTACTAGTGGTACTATAACCCAGAAACATAGCTTCATTTGATCTCGCATCGAACATTCTAAGGTTGTCTTTCCCATTATTTAGAATGAAGTACTTGCGACTAAATGCTCAAAATTAAGTGACATTCGATTTTCTTCCTTTCCACAACTCATATGTGGTCTTTTTCAGAATAGGTCTTATGAGGCACTAGTTAAGTATGTAATAGGCAGTTGACATAGCTTTTGCCCAATAACCATAAGGTAGATGTTCGTGGCTCTACAATTACGGGTCACGCAAGTAAATAGGGAGTAAGAGTATCGATCCACAGGGAGTTACTGAACAATTACTAAGCTAAAACCATTCAATTATTTCGGCTGATCACTTAAATGTTGATTATTTAGAAATTGATTAATTAACAAATCGCTAAAACTAATCCTAAAACAAACAGAATAACTGTGCAATTTATAACTGTAAGAAATAAATCAAATATGTAAAGGGCAGGTTTCAAATTTGGTTTCATAATCGACTTCTAATAATTCTCTTCTGGTTTATTCAATAATCTTGATCCCTAGACTTTGAAGGAAACTAAATCTAAA